>JAZGTI010018462.1:0-11628 GCA_036877585.1 Botia kubotai
ATAGCCTCAGCCAATCACAGCCTGAGTTAGAGGTGGCGGTCCATAAGGGACGTGATGGCGGCCATGCCGTTCGTCAGCGAGGGGAAGTGTGTGAGCGTGGAGTGGGACTTCTTACAGGGGCTGCTTGCCAAACCTCCCACCTTACCCTGGTGAGGACAAACTACTTCAACTTTGTGTCACACCAAAAAAGTATGAAAGGTTTTATGAATAGTCACAGCTAAAGTGACTATATTTACAATACATCCTTTTATAAAACAGGTTTTATATAACATAGCCGTTCTTGAACATTATTTTGACCAATCAGAATCGGGACCAGGATCAGAAATCCATTGTATAAACAAAGGATACTCCCACATACAGCTGACAATTTCATTTCAGCTTTTTGCATCTGCTGCGGGTTCCCGTAACCTGTTTGGTGCCATTAGTGGGAGATTAACTATGTTTTAGTGGAATTATTAATGTCCACTCAACAGTGGAGCATATAAAAACCAAACAGAATCAATGACTTTGTATTGATTGAACTCTCCAGGGTCGTTTTAGTACAACAACAAGATGCTCTAGTGTTTTCTACTTGGAACAAAGCTGTTTACACACCAAGAAATGCTAATCAACAAACACACTGTGACGCTTCTAGTGATATACTATAGGGTAACGCACACACAGGTCATAAACCGTCGTTAAAATGCCAAATCACATAAGTTCGCTGATTTATACACTTCGTTCTTTAAAACACAGCACAGTCCTGTCTAAACAAATAAATTAGCCTCTTTTCAGTTTGAGGAACTGACTCTTTTGTGTAAACTTTGGGGCAGTTTCCTTTCATTCACTTGGTACCCCTTTTCACACAAACGCATTCTTTCCGAGCCCTCCCTCACTTGCCTTGCATCTGCAGGGTGAATAAGAATCAATGTCACAGACGCAAAAAGAGAGAGCAAGTGAGAAAGAGAGGGACACGTTCGGCCCCGTCTTCCAGARCAGACAGAAATTGTGGAGTCGCCGTGACAACATAATTCCACCACTCAGGCCCCATTGAGAGCGAGTCGATATCCAATCAGAGCGACAGCTACCTAGGCCTGCCTCTGAGACAGCCCCGCCTTCTATTGATTCCTCAATCAAGACTGGGGCTCACCACCCAGGAGGGAGCCTGGGAAAGAAACGGAGCAATTGGATTTGGGGTAGACCGTGGTGCAGGAGCTCTGATGTAAGAACAGGCTTCCCACCAGCTACAGTGATCTAAAAAAAGCTGATCACAGGTCAGCCAGCGTGCTTCTGAGATGCATTGAAAAATGGAGACATATGGTTGACAGAAGCAAAAAAGACACAGACTGACATGTTGTTGAGGGTCCTGCTGGCAAAGACATGACAAAAATGCTTTAACAAATTGAAGACATTGCAGTAAGTGTTGGAGGATATGAAGGGTATTTTAAAAAATCACACTGGCCGAATCTGTATTGAGAAATTTTTAAAAACAAGAAAACTAAAACACAAAAAGCATTCCTCTAGCTCAGTGGTTAGAGCAGGGTGGTAACAAGCCAAGGTCATGGGTTCGATCCCAGGGATTGCACATACTCAGAATCAATGTATAGTGTAATGCAATGTTAGTCACTTTGGATAAAAGCGTCTGCCAAATGTGTAAATGCAAAAAAATGCAACTTGAAATATATATTGTAATACAAAAATAGTATAGTATAGTATATAATACAAAAAAGTCAGAAAAGGCCATATGGACTTGATTTCAGCACATTTTTAATACTGTGTTAAGAACAAATGATTTTTTGTTTTTATACCTTTTGTCTGTGGTCAATTCACACTTGTGATGTTGCATGATAAGACTTCCTCATGTGTTCTATTAATTAAATAGCATGTGGATTTCTTACTGCTTAAGTGGCTGCTAGAACAATACTAACTTGTCACAATGATTTTTTTTTGTTTTATCATTGTCTAATCCTTGTCCTTTTGATGTCTCTCACTCAAGCCTGCAAAACTTGAGGAAAGAGAAGTCACGCAATGCAGCTCGTTCTCGGCGGGGTAAAGAGAATTTTGAGTTTTTCGAGCTGGCGAAAATGCTCCCCCTTCCTGGGGCAATTACCAGCCAGCTGGACAAGGCCTCCATCATTCGCCTCACAATCAGTTACCTGCATATGAGACACTTTGCCAGCCAAGGAGACCCGCCCTGGAGCCCTCTAATGGAGGGTGAGAACAACTGCAACAAGGGTAAGCTTGCTTATTACACCTACCCTGCTAAAAAAATGCACAAACCAAGCTGAAGCTCAGCTGGTATAGCTGGTCAGCAAGCTGGTCTCCTAACCTGACCAGCTAATAGGTCCCTAAAATCTCTCTAACCAACCAATAAATCCGACCAGGGTAGCTGGGCCAGACAGACTGTAGTCTGGTTTAAGCTGATCTTTTAAGCAATATAGGTTTATAGGTTTATAATAGCAAAATGTGTACACCCAGAACATACTGTGGCATATGTAACTTTTACATTACATTCTTATTACATTACATTTTTAGATTAAATTTGGCATAAAATGCATGATTAATAGTTATTTCTGAGCTAATATTTGGATGTATTAAGCAGTATTCTTGCATTATGTTGTAAAGTAGCAAAAATGTATACAGTATTTTCAGTGTGTGCAAAACAATAACAAAGCAATAATTCTTCATAAACATTAGTAATTAGGAAAGTAACCTAATGCAAACCAATCATAACTTGCCAATAGACAAGTTATGTATATCAATATTGTAGTAATCAATAAGGTGACAGGCTGTGCTGTGAATATATGGTGTATACTGTATGTAACTCACTAAACATTTTTAGTAGGCATAATGCAAAGCTTGATCGATATAGCAAAGCCTAAAGTGCCTTGTTGCTTTTATAAAACTGTTAATAAAAGTATTGACACAACTGTTCATTAAAATGTTATTTTATTATACAGATTTATTAAGTGCCATTCTTCCGCTACAAAATATAGTCCAGTCACAAGCATTCCTGGTGGACATGTTTTTTATATCAGCTGTTAATATATTGTTTATTTTAGTACAATAGTCCAAAATCCAGGCTCAGATTATTCATTTTTGATTGTTTCTATATTTAACAAAAGAGGAAGTCATTCTAATTGTTTACATTTTGAAAACACAGGAAAAAACATTGAAACATGAGTAATGGAAATTGTGAGGTCATCCACTACATCTCAGATATTAACAGGCAGTTTTATAGGATGCTTTTATCGAAAGCATCAATCCCAACGTCAATGTTTATTTGAGGTAGCATTAACAGAGGAGATGGCTTCAAGTGAACCACGCCGAAACTCAATTCGAACACAGCAGTGGCAGCCTGTCAATGAATACAAATGTGTTATTAATTTAAATGATGAATTTAAATGGAATAGGCTATTATTGTCTTATAGGTCGCCCGTGTATGTCGCTTGGGATACTCTCAGGTTAAAAATTGCACGGAAGAACACAGAGAATAGCGCAAGAGGGGCTTAAACACACAGGAACGACACACAGACAGAAAAGTAATTGAGATTGTGCCGCAAGAGTAATTGCTCATAGTCACGCAGAGTTAAACGCAACTCATTTGAAATGATGCGTTTGCTAGGTCGCTAACTTCCTGCTGCATGTTGAGCGTGTATCTGACTCTGTCATGTTGATTGTAGGAGGAAAAAACAGTCAAAGCCGTCATATTTGTTTCTTATGTCTCTTTTCTGAGGGGCTCAGTCATTTGAGTTTAATTTGAGAGCTGAGTCATTTGGCTTCTCATGTACGATGCATCATTCATTGCATCCTTTGATAGGCTCATCTCAAAAGTGAACAATAGATCTAACAGCCAATTAGACGCAGTCTGCGCATACGACTCTGCAGAAGCTGGAGGGGACGAACAAAGGAGCCAGGGTCCTCGCTAAAGCTTGTTAACAAGTGGTCAGAGTGAGGAATTCTGTTTCTGGAAGATGGTCCGTATGTAGACTGCCTGCAAACCTCATTATACCTGCTGCATGATAGCAATTCAGTCCTGATAAAATACCTGGACAAAGGTTTCTTTTATTGTTCTCTGTGTTACGTCTGTATGTCCTACTCAGGCAGCCAACTTATAAAGCAGCATCCAAATGGAAATAAAATGTGAAATATAAGCAACTTATTTGGAACATAGGAAGCAACTCAAATTTTACATTAGCATATTGCAAAGCACATATATTACATGTAGCTAATTTCTATAAATTATTTTAAGTACTTCAGTGGAATAGTGGAATTTATCTCACCACATGTTGCATGTTGCAGAGTATTTACAATGCTGTCTAGGTAGGCAGCTCACTATGTTTTAGAACACAGCCCCTGTCTCTCCACAGCCACTCTCAGTCAATGCACAGTGGAACATGACAGAGAAGAAACCCACACAAAGGGTGGAAGAAATTATCTGTGTGATTTGTAATTATAGAAATTAACTATATAACGAGGAGAGCATAATTACAAGGGTTGTCTAATTGCCATTATTACTGAGGGGAAACAACTCAGCTACATTTAGTTGAGTGTGAATGTGTGTGCCTGTGTATATATGCGTGTGTGTAAATAAACAGACCTGTGAGAAAAATGTAAAAATGCTAGAAGTTTTCTGTGACGGTTAGGTTTAGGGGTAGGGTGATGGTTAGGGGATAGAATCTACAGTTTGTACAGTATAAAAGTCATTATGCCTATGGAAAGTCCCCACAAAGCATAGAAATTTGTGGGTGTACAGATTAATGGTATGTGTAAGTTGATGAGTGTGAGTCTGTGATGGTATAGGTGTGTGTGTGTGCCTGTTAGAAAAAAACAAATGAAAGGAGTGGGTGAGTATAATACTTGAGAATATTAAACAGATTTGTATTGAACCAAACTGTTGCAACTTTCATCATAGATTACCTATAATCCAACACTTAATTTCCATTTTCAAATAATTCATTACTTATATTAGAAGCTCCACATGCTTCCATAATATAAAGGTGGTGCCTATGAATTTACACAGCATACCGGCAAATATATAATTACAACCTGTCAGAGAATTTTGACAATCAGCAAACAGTGTGGTTCATGGAGGCTTAAAATACCTGAAGAGAGCTATCAATTAACATTTCCATTCATCTTAAAGACAGTTTCTCATCTGTTTTGTGGTCTGGCTGCGACCCAAATGCTGTGTTCTACAGTTGATTAAGATTTGACAAATAACCTTTCACCTCAGTTGGGCTTTTATACCTCAAGACAGTGTTATGTCAAGACAGTGTTATGAAAATCTGCATATTTCATATTCTTTAAATCAACTGGCTGTGGGGTGGAGCTTTGCGATATACATCTTTCATTGCATTTTTGTAGTAATTAAGTAGGGATGGTGTAGTGTAGTAGTGTGGTGTTTACAGGCCTGTATGTCGTCTTTGTATGCTCCCTTTTTTTGTTGTTGTTTAGGGTAGAGGTTAGGGTTAGGTTTTCATTATTTGTCATGATGTTACTAGTGGTTGTTTTTGTGTAGCCATGTTTTCATTTAAATATTATTTGCTGTGAAGTTTGTGTTGTCATAATAAATATTTTTCAATTTACTTTATTCCTAGTGGCCTACCTTATTTGTCCCAGCAGTGAGCCCATTGTAACGAGTCACACCTGTTAGTCACTACAGTTGTCAGTCCCAAAGGCCAATGGTGTAAATGTATGAACATGTGTGTAGTAGTGATGATGTTTCTCTGTCACGTCGGCATGGGTGGTGCACTGGAATGAGTTGGGCTGTTACGGTAATGACGAGCTGCTGGAATGCGAACCCAGAACAGACGTTCTGGCCGGGCAGAGCCAGTGGGTGAGCGGCGGGAGCCAGGGGGAGGGGAGGCTGTGTGCACTGGTTGTAAGGAGGGGGGTATAGCTTTGTCTGCTTCCCACGTTTCAAAATCAGTACTGAAAAATGAATAGACAGAAGAAAATCAATTGCATGACCTTCACAAGGGGCGATAGTAAAAGCTGGAGGAAGAGAGAGGGAATGAGGGATTGGGAGGGGCGGCTGAGGAGTAATGGAGAGACGATGAGCGACATGAGGGAAGTTAAAGGGCTGTGGTGTAAAAAAAGTAATATTTTATCTCTCTTTATGTGCTGTGCGTATGCATGCATCATGTGAGTGTGTGTGTAGTTGTGCAGGCTCTGCTGCGGGAATGATAGTCTTTATGGATAATGGGGTGGTTAAACCTTTTATGTCTGCCCGTCAGACCCATGGCCCTTTAAAGGAAACATGCACATGTATTAGCCCGCGGCAGAGGCAGATTGTGCAATGTGTCCTTATATATATATATTCCAAAAATGAAAATTCTTTCATCATTTATTGTTGTTGTTCTAAACCTGTTTGAATGGAAACCTACAAATACTATTGAGATCATCCAGCAAATGCCGAAAAAGTTGTCAAGCCAACTTGCACAACAAGTGTCACATTTTATTCAGATAAAGTACAAAACTAAATATTACAGTTAAAAAAAAAAGTCTTTCGGCATCGAATATTGCTGTTATGTACATGCAATTTCTGAGATTACAAAAATGAATTGTAGACATTTCCTCTGGTTTTAACCTTGTATGTCTCTCTCTCTCTCTCTCTCTTACTCAGACTGTCTTGTTTTTGACTTTCACAGTGTCTCTTTCTTTCTCACTCATTTCTCTTACTTTCTCTCCTGCCGTGTCTGTCTCCCGTCCCTAATTCCAAGCATTTAAAGCACTGAGGGCTTTTAAGAGACGTTAATTGCACTCAAATTATGTTCGACCGTGCTGGAAGAGAGGTAACAGCTGAGAGAGAGAGAGAGAAAGAGAGAGAGGGATGGCAGAGTGATAGGATAATTGCAGCAAAGAGGGACGTTACGATTGGAGACGTTTTCTCCCTCTTTTTCCATCTGTCTGAGAATCATTGCTCCTGTCTCCATACTTGAAAGTTAGAGGTGGGGGATGCGTGCCGGTCCACATCCACCGCCCTGTAAACAAGTTGCTAGGTGATCGGCCTACGATTCCCATCAGCCAACTTGATTGAGCAAACTAATGTGGAATGAAAGAGCAACCTTGCAGTTCCCATAGTAACCTTCTAACTTGGTTAAAGGGTTGTTGGCTTAATGGGGGTGGGGGAGAGAATGAAGGGGAAGAGATGTGAGCTTGTTCTGTGTATGGAGGAGAACATTAAAGTACTCCAGTCTTTTCGGCCTTTATTGTGGTGGAACGTTAACATCGGAGGGCCTTCTCAAAGTTGACCCATGTATCCTGCAGGGGACAGTTTAATTGTTTAAGAGAACTGAGGGGTTCGCAGTTTGAGTTCATTTTTTCAGCTTTGTCTCACGTTTCACGTTTCTGAGACAATTATTGTCTTATAGTAAGATTATAAGGCTATTTAATGAATTGAGGTCTGATAATTTTATCTTGGGTAAATTTGATAGGAATAGTGTGTACATTTTGAATTTTTATCACAGATGTTGGTTTCTTTGGTAAATCTGACCATAGCTGAATAAAAGTTTCCGTTTTTAAAGAGATTTTGTCATTTTTCTTTTCTACAGGGGCTAGATTTGTTTGTGGGAGGAACAACGAACCATTTAGCCAAGTTTTAGCTTTGGTTAAATTTAACTTATGTATGTATTTAGCAAATACTATTTTTGGATGAAACAATATATGATTCTGTGAAAGACCAATACAGTTGTTAAAATACAAGCGTGAAAGAGATAGAGATCACTACTAAAATCACTACTAATGCCTGATTTGCTTTTTTAAATAGAACCTGTTTACCCCAAAGGCTGGGGAACAACACCATTATTCTCACTGTTCACCCTATTGGGCCCAGTTCGACTTTGCATTAGCCTCTCCTGTTGCGGCTGACTTTGGGAAATGAGGGCTGGCCATTGTCCATCCATCAGGCAGTATGGCTGTCAGCCCTGCCCTATAGCTAGACTGCATCACTCACAGTCTATGGGAAGCCCCTCAATATTTGGATGGTGAGGAGGATGAGGGTTGGGGGTGCTAAACTATTCAATCACCAACGTGCATGTGACCCCCCAAAGACAAACAAGAAGTGCTCTGTATACTATCCCTTCTTCACACATACCCTTAGACACACATACTGAGTAGTGATCCCGGTCTCTGCGCCAAACCCCCTTTTCAGGCCTCTGAATGGGGTAGACTCATTGATATTCCAGTGAGGGGACCCCATACTTATAGTGCCACTGCATTTTAGGGTGTGTAATCAGGGATGCATTTGTGTGTGTTACTGTAATGTGTTTGTTATTGTGCAATGTGTCCCAATATATATTACAAAAATGAAAATTCTCTCATCATTTATTCTTGTTGTTCTAAACCTGTTCGATTTTCTTCTGTGGGGTTCATAAGAAAAAATAAATAAGTTTGCCTTTCTGCTTTTTCCAACAAAACCAAACAATGAGCAGAGGCTGTCAAGCTCCAAAAATGACCATCAAAGCACCATACAAGATATTCATATAAAAGGTTTTTAGTGAAGTCATATGTAAGGGATAGTGTACATCCAGCCGGTCATTACAAAATAAACCCAGACAGAGTAATGCGCTGATGCCTTATTACACGGCTGCTTGCCACATGAGTACATATTTGGGCACAAAATATTGATTTGAAATACTTTATTAGCTTATTTGTTAAAAAATCAAACCTGACATGAGAAAAGAAACAGTGGAGTGATACAATAAACATACATTTTTATTAGTATCATCTAGACCCATTAGTATTATCAGATTTAGAGATTTTTACGAGGGATAACAGATGTTATCACAACACAGCAATGTTGTGGCTGACCAATCAGAATACAGTACTCATGAGAACCATGTAATTAGTATATTTACTGTATATACCTTTTAAAATCAGTTTTGGAGCTTCACTTCATTTTAATGTAAGGAAAATAGTGGCAAGAACATTCTGCAGAACCTCTCTTTTTGTGTTCCATAGAAGTCATGTGTCTGCTTATATTCCGGCAGGAATTCAACTGTTAAAGGCTTGGAGAAGTGAGCTCACAGTCTGTTGGCTGTAGCCTCCACTCAAAACAGTTATTGATTTTCACAGCCATCACAATGACACACACACACTCGCACACGAGAACCTGCTGTGTGTGGAGAGAATTTTAACTGCGTTTCCAGAGTGTAAGATCAGAGCGGGGCATGTTTGAAATTGTCATTTGTGTGATTTGTAAATGTGTTTGTTGATGACAGGCGGCCCAGGATGCTATTGTGTGGTGAGGGTGAATTAGCATGTCTGTGTGGGTGTCATTAGCCCAATAAACAGCAGTGGTCCTGACACTCACTGTCTTTGATATATTCTGAAATACCAGTGAGGAATTGGGAAGGTGTATTGGACAATTTAATCTTATTTGCACATGTTTTTGTCTTGTAATAAACTAATGATGTGACTTTTCCATGAATATGCTTGCAAGTTTGTTCTGTTATTCTGCATCATATTTTATAATGTATGTTAAAAGGGCTGGAATTCTTTATGGTTATAATCAGAATATTATCAAAGTAATACAACTTTAATATATATAACTATTTACATTTTGTGTATCACAAGTGTGATATAAAACTTTTCCTAAACATTAATTGTATTTAAAATTTACACTGGAATAATTTGATGTTTGATTCATTGTGTGTTTAATGGCATGGAAATAAGCATAGATAATCTTATTTAATTATATCTCCTATTATGTTTTAATTATATTGTTTCTTCTATTAAATCTCCTGTTAAATTTTAAAAAACTTTTTTATCATGAACATAGAAAGTTGTTCAAGCTTTGAAAACTGTTTCATAATCACGTGATTGCTTAACAAACATGTTCATGTCCTGTTGTTTGTAGTGCGAAGAGCGAGTCATTCGTTGGCCACTGACATGTTTGAGCAGCACCTGGGAGCTCATCTTCTACAGGTACATAAACTCCTGCTGTCAATTGTATATACATGATGTGCAGGTCAGTGTTGTTAATGAGAGAAACCCTGTTGTCCTTGTTAATATAATTGTGACTGTTACACTGTTGTGTCCTTAAAATTGTGAAAATTTTTATGCCACTTAATTACGTTTAAGCATTTCTGCATTTGCAGGGGTCACAAATATTTCACTCAGATTCAGTATGAATGTCATTCATTTGCAAACAAATTGTACTAGATACTAGAACTTTCTTAAAGCTTTTCTTGTCATTTCTGCAATTACTTTTGAAATAATTACTTTATAAAGTCAGTAGTTTCCTCTGAAGTCCACCAATGTAGTTTAGAACATTATAACTGTGAGCTGTGATGTTCCATTACTGTTGATAGCCAAAAAGTATTGTTTTATTATTTAAAACCTATCAAACTTAGTTTGTTAAACATTTGCTTGACAAGTGTGCTTGTTTCATCCATGAAAAATAAATTCCAGTTGGTTTGATATTTTGTTATCTAATGTAAAGATATTCATTCAAGTCTGGCCCAAAATACTTTACATTTACATTACATGTACTTTTGGGCCTACTGTATGTTTACTGTATACTCACTCTAGGAAATTAGCCTTTTAAGCAGCTTTGTTGTTTAAATTGTTCAATTTGCCATCGGCTTATGATGAGTTTCTGTAATTTGATACCTCTGACCCCATAAAAAATAATGTAAATCTTACAAAGTGAAAAATTTGTGAAAGAATAAAACACATGGCTGTTAGAAGGTTACCTTCAGAATAATGTTAAATGTGCAGAGAGGAAGGGTGCTGATAGAAATCAAATGAACACTTTCGAAATCCTTATGATTCTTTGTGTCGTACTCTGTCAGTAATAACTAGATAATTGCTCTTTATTTCCACCATCTCGTCCACTCTCATTTGCATAGTGAACTCGTCACTTGCATAAATTACCACTGCCACAACATCAATCAGTCTCAAACAAAGTGGCCACTTCGCTTCTCACTCGTCCATGTGTGTTATTACAGTTGATGTTATTCTCTAAAGCAGTTCTTTAATGAGGTGGCTGTATGCTTCATACGCTCACTTACGACTGCCATTCCGCTTTACGATGGTTTATTTTGAAGCTGTGTGGATTTGTGGTTTCTTTCTTAATCTTTGGTTGCTGCCTCTTGTGTAAATACCTGACATTGAAAGTGGGCCATGAAGTGTAGTTTTTATTAAGAATAAAAAATACATGAACTTTAAGTACTAATTTTGAAGCATTACACCTGTGCAGCAACGCAATAAATTTAACATTTAATTGAAATGATGTGACATTACTAAGTGAAATTTAGAAACTGTTCTAAGTGAGACTTTACAGACAGAAACGAGAGACAGGCAGCAGATGCAAACAAAAAGTTTATTCACAAAAGTTAGACTCAAAATATGGCTTCAAACAGAAAAGCCCAACTGCCATAAGAAAACCTTGAGCCATGTGCCTCAGACAAAAACAGAGACAGAATAGCACATGGCAAACAAAGATCATGAGCCAAGTACTCCAAACAAGAAAAACAAAACACAAGAACACATTGAAACTCACAAATAAAATACACCAAGCACAGGACACCAAGCATGAGTTTTAGATCCTGACACCAGGCACAAGAGCCAACGCTAGAACAAGAGTGTCAGGATTCAAACTTCATCCTTAGATAAAAAACACAGGGCTGTCACAATCCTTTC
>JAZGTI010018463.1:0-11628 GCA_036877585.1 Botia kubotai
GAGAGAGAGAGAGAGAGAGAGAGAAAGAGATGTGCACACGGTTTTATGCTCTGACAGTTATATAAAGGTTTGGCCATTTAATTACAATCATAAACACAGTTTAAGAGGCTCTGACTGTATTATTAAAATTATGTTTACGAGGTTATGCGGAATTCATTTTTAAACAATTCCATCCAGTGTCTACGGAAGCCATTACATGGTGGTTCACACACACATTCTCACACCCAGAGTTCATGAATGGTCGTACTGGTGATGTTTTGAGTTCTTCATCTGTCTCTCTGGATCTCTTGATCTACAGACATGTTCCCCATTGTTGAACAGTATCCCCAGCACAGTTTATGGGCTGGTCCTTTATGAAGTCATCAGGGTTCACACACTTATATACATTGTATATATTGTTTCAGTGTGGCCATCAGAATCATCACAATATGTACTATGTCTATTTATGTGCCCCCAGTAAAGAAAAATGACTAATATACTTTGTTTCTTATAGACAGCAATAAGATTAAATGGAGAGCACATGGAGACTTCTCCTTGACTCTGTGACTTCTCAGATGTTTCTTCTAGGTATAAACCTTTGTTTGGGGAAACATCTGAGACAGAATTGAGACGTAATGAAACATAACTGGACTCCATTTAATCCCCTGAGTGATATAGAACCATTACATTTACATTTATGCGTTTAACAGGCGCTTTTATCCAAAGCGACAGTTACAGCTCATTCAAGTTATACATTTGATCGGTATGTGTGTTTCCTTTTCCGAACCCACAACCTTTTCTGCTGCTAACACAATGCTCTAGCAGTTGAGCTGCAGGAACACTGAGCAACCTTCAAGCAATAGCATTTCCCTCTCAAACATTCAGATTGTTTAATGTATGTTTTTGAGCTTACATTTACATTTACATTTACACTGCAGTAGAAAACATTGTGGATCACAGCAGGAAAGCCGGACCCATTGCCACACAGTATTAAAAGTTCTCTCATAATCCTTTATTTTCATTAAAACTGACCATAACATGCACACACACCGACACACATGTTGGCATATGTGGTTTATGAGGACTCTCCATAGACGTAATGGTTTTTATACTGTACAAGCTGTATATTCTATCCCCTAAACCTAACCCTCACAGAAAACTTTTGCCAGTTTATAATTGGTTTATAATTGGCATAAACCATGCTTACATTGTTATACACATCATTATACATATTTGTGTACTCGTAAACCACATATTCGACCCCCCCCACACACACAAACACACAATATACATTTATACACATACAGTATATAAAGTCCTGATTGGCCTCTTCTCCCCAAAGCAATTCCGCTTTCATATCACAGTTCTATAAAAGCACTCGGGGGTAATTGTGTTTTGTCTTCATTCTTGTAGAGCAGCGCCTAATGACACACCGAGAGGATTGTGAAATTAGTCTCATTGTTACCCTTAAATACTGAAATCAACTTCATGTATTCAGCAATAACAGAATACACGCTTGTGTTACGCTCTGCCCATCTGAAGCAGGAACGGACAGGAATGCAGGCTTGAGAGGTAAATGTATGCCACTTTCTGCAATTTTCATTAGCTGGACAGGCCCCGTTTAGCCGTGTGTATTTCTGATTGAGGGACACATCTCTCCTTGCTGTAATAATGATAAGGAGAGGGGAGTCAGGTGTGTGGAAATCTCTGGCGCGCTTAATTGCGTTCGCTGTCCGGCAGGGAGGCAGGCAACATGATGGTTAATGCCGCAGCAAGTTGATGCAGAGATTACTCGCATAATGTGGAAAGGGAATTCCAACACTACTCAGATCCTTTATTATTATTTTAGTTTGGAGGATCTATTTTCTGCCCACAGCTAATTGACTAATCGCAGCTCTCACACAAATTGTTGAAACCGTGTTAAACCTTCTCTTTTTAGATTTTGACACTTTTATCAGTTGAGTTTATCAGTTTGAGTTTTGTCTGTTAGATTATTTGTATAGTATATACTGTAATGCATGCCTAAATGACTTTCTGAGTCATTAAAAATCTCATAAACATCTTGACATCATTTGACTTTCGTGGCTTGTAAAGGTAAAGCCTTTTAGTTGGATAGAAAATACATCAGCACAGAAAAGAATAATATGCTTATTTGTCAAATAATTTTGATGGGGTCCTAAATGACAGTAATATCATTGTGTCTGGCTGTCTTTTTGGTCATAGCACCAAAACTGGCACGACATCACCTAACTGAGCCCGTCCTGTGTAAAACGTGCCCCAATTTTTTGCTCACTCTCCTGTCGAATGAGAAGAAATAAAAAGAGACATTCACAAGCTTTTTATTAGGGTTCAGCAAAGTCAAAAGTTAATAAAAGTAAAAGTCAGATTTTTGCCAGCCAATGCAAGTTAATTACAGACATGCTTCTGCCCAGGAACAGCTTCTGCTTCTGTCTCAGTTATCACAGTATCTCTTTCTCTCCGTTGTGTCCACTCCCCCTTTTGCTGTCTGCTTGAAAAATGTGGTTAATGGCGAAGTACACTACATTGTTTACATATTAGTGTACATTTTTTTGGCAGGAAGGAGAGAAATGCATAATGTTTGGATTTAGAGTAGACACAGTGTGAAACGAGTCTTTTGCAGGATTTTTATGGCACTTTCTGTGTCCAGCTTTTGTCAGTGAACAAGTGTTGGTCAAACAGGCCTTTGTTTGTGGCCAGTGACTCGGCACACCACAAGAAGTCTGGAACCGGACAAAGAGACAAGTGTGCTGGCTCGTTCCCGCCAGACTGCTTAGAGGAATACTGATATAGACCAGACATGCATGACCTAAACACGGATTCACATGTATTAGACCTCACACACACAGACAGCCATAAACAATTGAATATCATATTTTTTAAATATTTAGTAAAGCGCAAATCAATGATAAATCAAGTATCCAGCCACTAACATTTTCTTTTTAACATTAGTTGATACAAAATGCTTTTGGGTTAGGGTTAGGTTAAGCTGACAATGCTGTATGCCACATAATACTATTTTGAACAGCGTTTTGATAAAGCTTATTTAATTATTATGCATGCAGCTTTATGACATCATCTTAATTCAGAATTACATGCAATATATATATTTTTTTATATTTGTTTGTGAATTTTTAACCTAAAATCTTGATGTTGATATTCTATACTGTATACATATACACTCAAATATGTCATGCGTGACGTTGCTAAAATTAACAAAATGTATTTTACTTTTTAAACGACTACTGGAATTTTAAACAGAATGCTTAATTCCCATTATGAAAATGTGATATGAAAATTATACCGTCGTGTAGTTGAAATTTAAGCAGGTGCAGAGGTGAAAGGACAACTCCAACACAAACATACGCAGAAGCTCTTGAAAGCATAAACCGCTGATAAAATTCAAAAACGATATTACATGGCATTGTCCTTTCTCCTCCTGCATTCACTAATCCTGTTACTGCATTGTTGCATTACCTTAATTACCATTATCTCTGAGAGCTGTTGAATCCTAACACAATCGTCAAGGACAAAACAAAGGGACCCGCAGTCTCTGCTGTTGACAGCAGTGAAGCTGTCGAGATGGATCGCTGCGAGTGCAGCGCGCAGAATGCCAGCAACTGTCTAAATGACCTGCGCTGTTGCATGTAGGAGGTTTTGAATCGGTGCAGGCAAGTGTGTTTGTATCCGCTGCTTTTATTTGGTGTGGATACTGCATTGGTGTGTGTGAGTGAGTGTGTGTTGGGAGGGAGTTTTTAGTGGTGGGCGGAAAATGGAACAATGAAAGAATCCGCATGTCGGGGATATCGGGCTGCCGGAGCTGTTTGAATCTGGCATTCATCTTGGTCTGCCAGCGCCATCGATCCAGACGGCACACATAGGAGGGCACCCTAAACATTACTCCAAATATACACACTCTCCATATATGTGTCAGTCATCCACACACACATGTATATATATATATATATATATATATATCGTGTCCTCGCATGTATGCACAAGTGTGTTAGTGTTCCTATTAATACGAGAACTGTCCATTGACCCCTATTTTTTTTAGATTGAGCTAATGATAATTTATATCTTCTGATTCGACTAAACCTCACACCAACTTTCTGCATTTTATTATTGTCATCGTTTGCTGGAATGTCAAATTCATAAAATGTTTGTTGGTATTTGCAAGAAATCATGTTAGTTACACAATCACATTTACAAATGAAAACCATTTTATCATAATACCAATTTCATTACAATATAGTTAAACATGTTAAATAAGTTAAATAAGTGTGTGTGTGTGTTTATGTCTGTGTGTGAACAAATTCATACCCAAAAATCAGCAAAATCTGACAAATCGAAGCAAAACATCCCTTTGGGGACGTCCTCATTTGTAAAAATATAGTAAATAAAGTATTTTTTATTGTAAAAATGCAGAAATGTTTCTGTTGGGTTACGGGGTTAGGTTGTATTATTTATAACTAGCTGTGCATAAAAACAAAAAAAGTGCATAAAAAAGTCTATAGAACGTCCCCATATAGATAAACAAGTAAACGTGTCTGTGTGGACTTTAATATAGCTGACCTGTCCTGAGGTAGTTTTTATCCTTTGGCAAAGGTGAAGTGGGAAAACATTCTCTGCTCCAGACAGCAAATTTGCAAGAGTCATAACTTGACACTTTTTGGTTATTTTTGCACTGTAAAACTATCTGTTTGGTGTGGTACAGCTTTCCTGAGTGAGATGCAGAACTCAGCAGGAGACACAGAGTGTGAGGAGGGAGGGTAGTGGGGGATCACAACATATTTCCTTCCTTCAAGTTTAGGATTTCACCATTGGGCACCACTCACACTCTGCCAAGCCATCACTGCTGTGTAATACAGACTCACTTTTTGTCAAGATCATTTAGTGTGGCTTTATCTAAATGCTTTTTAATGTGTGTGTGTGTGTGTGTGTGTGTGACGATTTAGATGGGTTTGTCAGTCCTGTGAGGATGTGGTTGACAGTGTGGGGGGGTCGAATAGAAAGAGGGGTGTTCTTGTTTTCCTGTGGCTCTGTGCTGTAACATCGCTCTGACATTTCCCTGTGTAAAAACTGCCAGCAATGCACTGAGTGCTCGCATCCGTCTGTAAGCAGCCAGGCTGCTGCCAGCTCTCGCAGATCAGTCCAACAACTGTCACCAGCAGCCCCTGCCTCAAACCACACGGCTCACCAGCTTGTCCGAAATGACCCGCTTTTGCTGCAAATTGGAGAGTTTTTTAATTAATTGGTAAAAATTAGAACACGGCCATTTCCTGACTTCGTTTAAATGGTCCAAGTGTCAGAGCACAGATTATATTAGATTTAACAAACTTTTGGACCCAGCAGCAATTGTGAATCAGAATTAGTCTCCCCCTCTCTCTCTCTCTCTCTCTCTCTTGCTCTCTCTTTTTCTTTTACACATATTAAACAGTTGTGAACCCACGCCTGCTTTTACTGGTTCTCATGTGAAATGATCAGCTCTCAAGTTCTCCTCTCAAAAAGACAGTCAATGACACACAGAATACTCTTAAGTCTCTTGAGAAAATTAAAATTAGACCAAAGGGAGGGGGAAGCTAATTTCTTTGGCAGGCCGTTTCTTTTAATTCCTCTTAGTAAAATCTTCAGAGTCTAATAGCAGATTATTGGAGCACCTGTCGGCAGCTTGCAGATTCCCATCATCAGAACAGATTGCGACAGTTTTGTCAGAAGAGGAACCTGGATGCGGGTATGCCAAGCACAATGCCCGCACAGCGTGCCAGTGTCTACGAGAGGCATGCCAGTCAATAACAACAGCGGCTGCACAAAACTATCAATTATTGCTGCAATTATTTGTCTAGTTGGATATTTAAAATGTCATGTGAAAAAGATGATTACATATTCCGCTGAGCGTTGCCATGTGCAATGAAATGAAGCAGGGCCTTGTTAAACATGGCGATGACCTGTCCTTCATAGATCCCCATAGCTGAGGAGAACACAACAGACCAATAATAATAATAATAATAATAATAATAATAATAAAAACTCACATAATGCAAAGTCTATTTAAAGAAAGACCCTTATTTTGACAGCATGCTTACAAGTGAATTTGGTTTTGTGTTTGAGAGCAGACAAATAAAAACTCTCCCTCAGCCTCGACAACAAGAGATGGCCATCACAGTTTTATCTGTGTGACAGAGGGAAAAATACCCTTTGCATGATAATACAAAAATGTATACCAGGTTAAACCCTCGGCAGGTGGTGACAATTAAATGTAATTTCTGCAGATTGTAATGATCCATAATTTAGCTGGCCTTTGCGTCAACCCCCCCACCCACCCCCCCACCCCGATATAAAGTAGTGTGCAGTCGTGATTTGGTGCAGAGCTTTCAGCTGTTGGTCATGAGTGAGATTGTCAGAAGGTGGTCGTGGGTTGCAGAGCCTCAGAGCAGCAGTGTCCTGTTATTTTTCTCTCTGTTCACGCCACCCGTTACATCTCTCTTTCTCTCTCTGTCTCTCTCTTTCTCTCTCTTTCTCTGTCTGTCTCTCTCTGTCTCTCTCCGTGTCTCTCAGCTCAAAGTTGGTGAGTGATACAGTCACCATTGCTGTCTTGTTCTTGACCTTGGTTCATTTGTAAAAGCCTTTCTCAGTTTGCTCTGAGCACTATGAATGACTGTATTACATTGACATTATTACATTTTAAGATGTCATTTCTGTTTTATTGGTTAAACAAAGCAAAAGGTTTAAATTGTACAGTACTGTGACGTACATGTACATTACAATAGGCTACTGCTGGTGGGGCAGCACTGTAAAAATGACTGCACAGAAGACTTTGATTTACAGTATATACTAAATATTATTCTTATATACTACTTATATATAAAATTATTTTTGTTTATAGAGCTTTGCTTACTTAATTCCTAAATGATCTCATTCATTTGGTGTCTGTAGTTCCACACCTTGCTTGTGTAGAGTGGGTGTATTTTCGTTTGCCGTGTTCTGAAAGTGCCAAGGCAGAGACAAAATGATGATGGCACAAAAGGGTGCAGTGATGTCCGGAGGTGGCTGTCTGCCCGCCACGGAGCCTTCCAGAACCACCCCCATTTGTGTGCATTAACAGGATTATCCCTGAAACCCGCAGCGGCTCTGTTCTGCCTTCCCTCCTCTGAGCAGCCTCGCCTCGTTACATGCTTTGCTGGCTATTGAAGACTTCAGAAAAAGCCCCTCTGAGGAAAACAAACGAGATGAAAGAGTGCACACAGCTCCGTTCAGCACCCCTTTCTGTTTTTCTTCACTCTATCTCTCTCTCTTAATTTCTCCATGTCTCTCTCTCACCCTCTTTCTCTCGGGATGCTTGTAAACAGTGCATGGTAGCAGTTTTGAGACCTCTGGCTTATGGGGGGAGTTAAATCCATCTCTCCTGTCCATTTTCCCTGTTTGTTGTTTGTGGTTCCTGTGTGGATGATGGCTCTTTTCCTGACCGCTTGACCTTGTGTTTTTGGGAGCGTAGGTAGATATCTGTACCTGGGGGAAACAGTGTTGCATGTAACATCCCTTTTAGTGCTGGTAATTTTCAAAGTTCAAACTGTCACTCATTACCTCATGAAAATATCAATTTCATTGCCATTTGTGAGTTAATCGTGTGTTTTTTAACTATGGACATCCTGAACCTGCTTGTTTACCTGTTGTTGGTGCAAATGCCATTTGCAGCACTTTATATGTTTTTTTAGGAATTTGCTCAGCGTAATTATTGAAAAAAAAGCTCATGCTTTCAATCTGCATGGCCTACCTAAAACATTTAGATTTTTGAGCATATTTATGAGAGAGGTATATGCTGTTTTGAACATTTACATATTTTTATCCTTTTTTAAGTGATGAAAGAGCCCATGAAATAAAAGTTAGAATTTTTTGGCCGTCTTTCAGCTTTGAATCATCTATATTCTCTACGTTGAGAGGCTTCAAATTCACAGAGACAAAAATGTTGGTTCATGTTGTACTACTCGGCGCAAGCTGTGGAGCGTATAATAAAAATAAATACAAGCAAATAAAGTGAAAGTAAATTGAAGTGTGAAAAGGTCGTAGCCAGTTTCTAGACTAATCTGTGAATCAGACTTGTGTTAACTTGACTTATTTTTAACATCATTGGAAAATAATCATCTGTATACAGCCACATGAAAAGCTGCATATGTAATTGCGTCTGCTAGTCTGGATTTAGGAATATACTGTATCAGTAGACCATCAGCCCCACCAAAACTATAATAACGCATCAGGCCTCAGCACAGCATGTTTAATGTTTCCAGCCTCTTTTATTATCTAATATCCTAAATGAGGTGGTGGAGCAGTCAGAAACATTCAATGACATTACAAAAGCAATGGGAGGAAAATCACAGATCATTGTCAAAGTGCCACTGAAAGTCAATTATTGTTTTAAACGTTCCTTTGCTGTGACAATTGTCTACATTCTTCACCATTTTCAGTGTAAGGGAGGAGACCATCTCTCCTTTCGGACTTTTATTATGTTAGCGAATTTCTTTCTCTTCGTTTAAACTGGAACTCATTTTGTGAGAACAGCTAAATTATTAAATAACATTATAATTTTAAAGCCCAAAAGATTATTATGTAACATGAACTGTAACGCAGCTGTAAAACACACAGTCTGTGTAATTGTAACCTTTAACACATCTCAACAATGTGTGTGCTTCCTCTGTTGCCCCTTCACAGGCTCTTTTACTGTAGACCTTTCAAATTTGTTTGTGCTTCTTGTGCATCTGTTTTTGTACATGGATGAAAGTGTTGAGAGAGCACTATTGTTTGTTTTTACAGCCCTGCTGACAACTGCTGCAAGAACAACTGGCTGAACAGTGTGTAGCCCAAAGCGAGAGTTTGGGCGTTTCAAATTCCCCACCCCATGCAAAGACCTGAGCTAAACTCTTGCACAATCCTTCTTTGCTTGGACTACCACTGTTTTGTCTGTGTCTTGTGTAAAGCTCAACTCCACCGGGCCCTGGCCTGTAGTACTGTTGTAGAGCGTGTTTATAATAAGAGCTGTGTTTACTGTTATGTGATACTTGCTTTAGACTGCTGAGTGGCTGTAGCCAATGGGAGAGTGTTAGTACACGAGGCCACACAAGCCTGGGGTGTAGTCTGGTCATGTGAGAGGTTCATGAATGATTAAGCTTCAATCTGTAGTATTCCATTACAAAATGCATCAGGGACCAGTTTGCGAATGAGTGGGAACAAACACACAGAGCAGCTTCTCAGCTCAAATCTGTTTAAGCAAGTGATTTTCTGTAAATGGTTTGCAGTAAAGGTCTTTAAAGGTACAATTAGAGAGCTGACTCCTATATTCTGTGTTTTGTTTATGCAGGTAAAGATGAGCCCAGCAGCTACACTTGCACAACCTGTAAGCAGCCATTCAGCAGTGCCTGGTTTCTGCTGCAACACGCCCAGAACACTCATGGCTTTCGCATCTACCTGGAGAGTGAACGTGGAAGCCCTCTCACACCCCGGGTGGGAGCCCCTTCAGGAATGGGTGCAGATTGCTCATCTCAACCCCCCCTGCATGGCATCCATCTCCCAGAGGGAAGCCCCTTTAACCTGCTGCGGATACCCAACTCTGCACGTGATGGACCCCCTCTCCGGGAGGGGCGTTTTCCCCCAACGCCACCTCTCTTTAGCCCTCCCCCTCGGCATCACTTGGACCCCCATCGCTTGGAGCACCTGAGCCCGGAGGAGCTGGCCCTGGCCACACATCACCCGAGTGCCTTCGACAGGGTGCTGCGCCTCAACCCCATGCCCCTGGATCCCCCAGCTATGGACTTCTCTCGTAGGCTGAGGGAGCTAGCTGGCAACACCTCAGGGTCAACTCCTCCCCTCTCACCCAACCGACCCAGCCCTATGCAACGGCTACTGCAACCATTCCAATCAGGAACAAAGCCGCCCTTTCTCTCCTCGCCTCCTCTACCTTCCATGCAGTCCCCCACTGGCTCTCAGTCCATCCCAACTCCTCTTACACAGCAGCCCAACACACCCATGAAGGCCAAGTCTTGTGAATTCTGTGGGAAGACCTTCAAGTTCCAGAGTAATCTAATTGTGCATCGACGCAGTCACACAGGCGAGAAACCCTATAAGTGCCACTTGTGCGACCACGCCTGTACACAGGCCAGCAAGCTAAAACGCCACATGAAGACGCACGTGAACAAGTCATCACCCATGACAGTCAAATCTGATGATGGCTTGTCCACAGCCAGCTCTCCTGAGCCAGGAACCAGCGACATTGTGGGTAGTGCCAGTAATGCCCTCAAGTCAGTGGTAGCCAAATTCAAGAGTGAAAATGACCGTCTTATTCCAGAGAATGGTGAGGAAGAAGAGGAAGAAGAAGAGGAGGAAGAGGAAGAAGAAGAGGAGGAGGAAGAGGAGGAAGAAGGGGAGGAAGAGGAGCTGGAGAGGGAGAGGGAGAGGGAAAGAGAGAGAGGTCGAAACAATTACCACTTCAGCCTCAATTTAGAGGCTGCACGGCACCATGAGAACAACGGTGGGCGCCTGAGTGAAGGTGATATCCCTCGCTCACTGCCGGAGGTTATGCAGGGCATGGGCTTAGCTGCCAGCATGCAGCACTACAGCGAGGCTTTTCACCAACACAAGCGAGGAGCCCTAAACTCTGACAATAATGCACATAGGGACATATGTGATGAGGACTCAGCCCTGGAATCAGACAGGGTGGATGAGGGCTGTGTCTCTGCTATCAATGGTCGAGGCTCGTCTCCCAGCGAGTCCGCCTCTGTGGGTTTGTCCAAGAAGCTACTACTGGGCAGTCCCAGTTCACTTAGTCCTTTCTCCAAACGAATCAAGCTGGAGAAGGACTTTGACCTCTCCACCCCTACAATCCCCAACACTGAGAATGTCTATTCCCAGTGGTTGGCTGGCTATGCTGCCTCCCGGCAGCTCAAGGACCCCTTTCTAAATTTCGGGGAATCCAGACAATCGCCTTTCGCCTCGTCTTCAGAGCACTCCTCAGAGAACGGAAGCCTGCGCTTCTCAACACCACCAGGTGATCTGGACGGTGGTGTCTCGGGCCGCAGTGGAACCGGCAGTGGCGGCAGCACGCCACACCTCGGGGGTCCCGGTCGGCCCAGCTCAAAAGATGGCCGACGCAGTGACACCTGTGAGTTTTGCGGTAAAATTTTCAAAAACTGCAGCAACCTGACAGTGCACCGACGCAGCCACACAGGCGAAAGGCCTTATAAGTGTGAGCTTTGCAATTATGCCTGTGCCCAGAGCAGCAAGCTAACACGGCACATGAAAACGCACGGGCAAGTGGGCAAGGACGTTTACAAATGTGAAATCTGTAAGATGCCTTTTAGTGTGTACAGCACCCTTGAGAAACACATGAAAAAATGGCACAGTGACCGCGCATTGAACAATGAAATTAAAACTGAGTAGCGGTGGAGTGTTCAGGCTCAATTGCTTGATAACAGTGAATAACACCTTACCCCACCCACATCCTTGTAGATTTCCCTGTTTCGCTAGTCCAGTGGCGGCTAAGACAACATGCTTAGCACCACCAGCACACTCTTTTCATTTACCGTTGAATGCATGATCTGTATCGGGGCAATACTATTGCATTGACGCAAACTTGGAGCCTTT
>JAZGTI010018465.1:0-11627 GCA_036877585.1 Botia kubotai
CTTCTCCACAGTATATATGGGCACCATATCCTTTGCGATACACATTGCGACAGCATCCGTGATCGCTTTCCACCGGGCCCCATTTTTATCATAGCAGATGCAGTTTGTGAATGTTTCTACAACTGTAGGTTGTTTTTTGGCGGGTGTGCTTGTGCTGCCGCGATCTTTTTCATGTTGTAGGGCGCAACATTTCTCCCACTCGGCAGCATGTTTCTGTTTGAGGTGCTGCAGTAAATTGGTCGTACTGCTACCTTTGCTAGCAACAGACTTCAAACACACTTTGCAGCGGAGTGTTGTTTGTTCGTCTGACACCGCAAAACCGAACCATTGCCAGATTACGGATGACTTTTTTCTAAATGAGTTCTTCCCTGCTCGCTGCCATATTGTTTGTATATCTTTAATATGGCAAACGCGAGGGGGGGAGGGCTGAGCCCATTCTACGGGAGCTCAGAGGGGAGCGTCTGCATATTATAACGTTAAAGAGAAAACCGATTTTCATTCAAGCAAATCAATGTAAACTACACATTCGAGTTAATCGATAAAATCGATTTATCGCCCAGCCCTACGTTGTTGTAAGACAACGGGTCTTCGCAGGCCGATGTCAGGCAAAATGGGTTCACCCACACCAAAAAGATGACAAAAATTCCCCAAAATCCCCCCAAAAAATGATGGCAATACTTGCAGAGATGTATTTACAGTGCTTGAGAGGTAAAACAGTCCCAGTGGAAAAACGACCAAAGCTATATACAAAGAAACAAAGAAAACACTGTACAAAAGAACAACAAAAACAGATGAAATGTTGAAAATTGCTCACGGCACCATAGTTGCACGCTTGCTCGCCAGGTAAACTGGCAACCCATACTGGTTTGGGGCTTTCTTTTGTAGTCCAAGCCCCACCCCTTAGATTAAACCAGGTTGATCAAAGGTGAGGTAAGTATATACGTTTACAATCACACATAAAAATACATATAACCAGAACATCCACTCCATGTCTGTATGTTTCCACACTATAAAATATATACAAAAATAACACTAACTAACGATTTCCATTGGTTGGCCGACCAATGGAAATAAGCAACGCGAAAGACTGACTACAAACACTGAACACAGATTTACAGTACTATTTATAAGTATTTACAGCACAAAAGCAAAAGAAAATAAGTCAGCTTCAAAATGTGTGTATGTGTGTTATGCACAGCGTGGATCACTGAAGGGGGATGGAAATGGAGTGGATATGTTTGCGTGTATGCGTGTTAAACCTGTATGCTAATGGCGTGCGTGTGCACCCACATCACCTTAGCAGGGGATTATGGAGGAGGAGAGAGATAAAAAATGGGTGGGCTCATATCAACAGTTTATTGGTACAAATGCTTGTTAAGAACTTGCGACGAAAGCTTAAAAAATGTACTTCAGCCAACTGTTCTAGTAAAAGCTGTCTGTGCCACATAAAACACTGTTCAGTTTACCCAGTATTTACTTTAAAGCAACAATAGCTACATTTACATGCACACTTTTGATTAAAATCATTCCGATTGAAGGATTCTGATTCACCGTATACATGGTGTTATCTAATGTGATCCGGTGTTAAGTGGATGGAATTTTTTTTCATCGGTTTACGTAAAGGTTTATCCTACCCCTCTCAAACCTATTAAAGCTTCAATAGGTTTGGGCCTTTTTATTCTGCCTTAGGGGTTTACATGCAGCATTTTCATTTTGATTGGACATTTCAACCGATTACAATCGGAATACAGCGCATTCTGGTTGTGGCATCTGTCTGGACTAGATAAGGTTTCTGAGTGTGAGCTTTGAATATAAAGATTGAAGTGCAGGTCCTTATGTTGTGTTACATGTATCATGTCTTTCTCTGTAGGTTGTACGTGTCACCAAAGAAGCAGGTGGCAGAACAGGGGGCTGAGTCCCCTTTGAAATGGTGCAGGAAGGTTTTGGATCACCCCAGTCCAGAGACCGAAGTCGCCTGTCGGACTCTCATCAACCGACTAGACCAAAGTATGAGACCTTAGGCATGCAAAGACAAATTCAGTGACGTAAACAAAATAAAGTGTCACTGGTTGTATACGCAGTGTTGCAGACTAACTTGAAAGAAGAGACGCTAATAAATAAGTCCCTTCGCAGAACTTAAGGTCTAATAAATATTTAATTAAACCTAGATGTTCCTTAGTATGTTTTTGACTGAGTTATGTTTTTTGTTTTACCTGTTCAAGTTTAATACTTATTTTGAACTGTTTTGTATCACTGTAGACAGACTTTTGACATGCAACATAAAATCCGGTTGAGTAGCGACCAATCACAGTTCATTTTTATGGTTTATCCAGATTAGTTAATAGACCGTAATAAACTTCTCTTGTAAACAGTATTATAGTATATTGAGTATATTTTGTAGTTGTATATATACAATTGTCATCTTACTGATAAACTCCAATGCTCCAATGATTTTTTTTTTGTGCACCATAGCCTCACGATGGAAGAATGTGTACAGCAGCCCATCTCAGATGGCTGAGGCTGGCATCTCCTCTGCTGGGTACCTCAAATCAACTAACAAAACACTACTAACCTCTGGCAGCTCAGGTATGGCATTAACCCAGCACGCCTTTCAACCTCCCACAACACAAACACACACACCCAAATATGCTCAGGTGTGGCCGCAGATGCATGTACCTAACAATGCTGTGGAAGATCAGGTGTCATGCATGAGGTGTTTCAGAAAATGTGTTTGCCTCTATCTCAGTGTTCAGCTTTTTAGAAGGGTGTTTATAAACCATCTGAGTCATGAATTGCCTTGTAGCAGCAGAAGACTTTTAGAATCTCATAATCTCAAACAATCTCACTTGGATCTTCAACTCCCTGTACCCTGGAGTTGTTTATTTTCTGCATAGTTCTTTGGGGCAGGAGCACTGTGAAACGTTCTGTGGGGGCAAAAGTGACTTCATTAATACATGAGCTGCCCGTCACAAACATCTTTGTTGCTGTTTTCTGTTGTTTACAGGTTACATGGGCGTCCAGTCCGCTCTCAGCTCACAATCTTCTATAGACAGTGAATTAAGCACCTCTGATGATTCTATCTCCATGGGATATAAGCTTCAGGACCTTACAGACGTTCAAATAATGGCTCGTCTGCAAGAAGAAAGTAAGTATCTCTAATTCTCTGGACGTAAATCCAAACATAAATAAGCAAATAAGTGCTGTGGCTGTGAAGGTGCTTTGTGTTATTTCATTTGATGTGTTTTTTAAAAACTCTTGCACTAGCATAAGCCAACTTACTTATTCAATTAAACTTTATTTATATAGTGCTTTTTAGAATGTTACATTGCTTCAAAGCAGCTTTACATTAAAAAAACAAAGAATAATAATAAAACACAGAACAAAAGTCAGATGTGTTAATGGTATTGTTAATGGTATTATTGCAAATAATGTGTGAGATGTATAAGACTAATTAGGTATACTAGGTTTATAGTATGTTTATGAATAAAGGGTTGACTGAACTGATAAACCACAAAATTATTTAAGCAAGTTATGCGTTCTAGCTTACATAGAGATGGCATGTAATAGATAACATCTTATGGGACAGGGGTATAAGGGAGCTACAAAAAACATGCAAAAGTAGAATACATACATAGATAAAATGTATACAATAAAATATTAGACGTTTACAATTTACAAAGCCCTAGGCTAAGTTAGACGTCAGCAGTCTCCCAGCATGCAAGCCAACAGGGTGACAGTGGCAAGGAACCAAAACTCCAATGATGTGTAGATGGAGAAAAAAACCCTGGGAGAAGCCAGGCTCAACAGGGAGGGCCAGTTCCCAGGTTATTACTCATTATTACTTAGTTGTGGTTTTCAATATATCCAATACACATACCTTTGGGGATTAACCAGTATTGTGTAATTACTACTTCGCAGTTGAATATAATGGAGCAATTGAGGTAAAAGCACAACAATGTAATTTCAACCTGGCATTCAATAGAGGTTAGTGTCTGTTGACACAGTGTTGGTCAGTTAAAGCCAGAATCAATTGGTTAATTCCATTCACCTTCTTGTTACATGTTTCTGGTCTTATTGTGCATGATTCATTAGTGTCTTAATATGAACATTTTTAAAATAATTTTTCATTACTCTGAAACAGTTTCCTTAGCTGATGTCATCTAGAACATGCAGCCTACTGATTGTAGCTGTTTTAACATTATACTAATAAAATGTCTATTTAGAAGTTAAAGACAAAATGCAGTGCTTGATTTTTGTAATGGAGATGGAAATTTAATCATTTTGTTTTCAGATTCGAATTAATGATTCTATAATCGCAATGATAATGTTTCTCTAATTCCATTCTTAATTTGATTCCATTTAACAATTTTTCAGTATTTTTAAGGAAGAAATATTGGGCAGTTTGTATTGGGTTTACTGCCTGCAGCAATTGCAAAATATTGAGATCGGTTTATAGAGAAATAAAAATGATAGATAAATAGTGAGAATATAAAAGAATTATAAAAATAAATTTAAATGTAAGCCAATAATTAACAATACATAATATGATTCATTAAAAAAAGCTGCAGCCCCTAAATAATCTGAAGTAGCTAATTGAGGTCTTTGGGCCTGCTAGAAACATCCAGGTTGGTGTGTTGGGGTAGATTGGAGCTGAGGTCTGCATGTCTGTGAACCTCCAGGAACATGTATTAGAGATACATGTCTGTATCTCCTTGTCCTCTGCAGCCTCACAGTTTTCATACATTAGACTAAAGTATCCTGTCTGTGTGTGTTGGAAGGTCTCCGACAGGACTATGCCTCAGCCTCGCGCCGCAGCTCCTCTGCCTCTCTGCAGTCTCTGCAACGAGGCACCTACAGTGATCAGGAGTTTGACTCCTACAGTCAGGAGGATGAAGAGGATGAATGCTATTCTCTGCCTCAGCGTCTCCAGCGCTACTCTCCCTCTCCCCACAGCTCCCCCCGTTGCTTGTCTCCCAGCACACTGCCCGAGTACAGCCGCCTGGCCGCCCCTCGTCCGCGCATGTCCCGATGTTCCCTACAGGGCCCAGGGGCCAAAAGTGAGGGTAGGACATACTGGCAAATTCACTTAGGGCATTCACAAAACACTGCATTAATATCTGATAAATGCAGTATTCTTTTAGTTTAGTACAGTAATATCTTGTGGGGAATGCTGTGTGTGGGCAATTAACTCTAAATCAGAGGTCAGCAACAATAGGCATGTGAAAAAGACATCATTGACATGCGTGTGATAAGATCAGAAGAGAAAATGATTAATGCATTAGTTTTGCAAGGTTGCATCTGCATGTCAGACTTTCTCTTAGGGTGTACTCACACTAGGCACGGTTTTCTTAAACTGTGCCTTAGCGTGATTGTCCCCACTACACCGCTGGCTTGCAGCCAGAGCATGCTTGCGTCATTAAAAAAAGCACTTTGTCTAATACACTACCTAATACATTTATCATTTATGCTGTGTAGTGATTTTCACTTGATTGTACAGCACATCACAAGATTATTACGGAAATAGATTACTTGGCACAATTTGCAGCTTTACTTGCAAACTAAAATTTCTGTTTATCAGCAATGTGAGAACCTGTTATAAACCTAAATATACTTGAATTAACTAAATTAATTGAAAAGTGGGCCAGAGCAAGGTTAAACGAACCATGCCCGGGCACAGTTCACAGGCGTTCACACTGGTCAAATGAACAAGACTTTGGGGGTCAGATGCGCACAAGCACAGTTCAGAGTGCCTAGTGTGAGTACACCCTTAGTCATCACTCCTGGTTGTCTCACAACCTTTAATGAAAAGCAAAATATTCCAAAACATTACCTACAAGATGACACAGAGCTGGTCTGCTTGGGCTACTTTTGCGACTGCACAGCACAAACCAGAATATCTGCCCTACCTAACCAGACACATTGATGGTGGGGCTGTACCAATAAATAATTTTGGTCTGGGATGAGTTTTTAAATATAACCAACAGACATTTTTACATTCATTTTGGGAAATGAAAAATGTGTCTTTCTGCACCAACTTAAAACGTTGACTGTATAAAATGTTTTGAAGTATTAAAATAATTTAGTTATTGCAAACCACTGCATTATGCATATTGTGATATTTTAATATATCTTGCAGCGCTAGTCTAAACTATAATTTGTATTCGGAGTAGCTGAGCTTGATTGTTGTAAGTAATTACTTTGGTTGCATGCCATGTGTTTAGAAAGGAAAGGACCTGAGATGACAGGTACTGTGTTAAGCAGGCCATGTGTGTGGTTTACAGAAGAACTAAGGCACAGCATGCCTAACCTGACCCCACGCACTAGCTTGCGCTCTCTGGAGGCCATAAGAAACAGCCGCAGCATGGAGGCTAACTTACAGAGTTCAGGCAATCGCACGTCTTTCCTACCCCACTCCCCCACAGGTTGGTACCACACCCCTCTGTTACTCTTGTCCCTAGTCCCTAATACATGTGTGTGCCTCTAACCCATAATCCCATACAATTAACTGCACCCTTTATAAAGATGTTACAGTGTGCTACATAACTGCATTTGTATGTCTGCCCTTCACTCACCTTAAACTGTTATTGAACTGACACACTGACATTGTCCCTGAATTGTGTAATCAGATAACAAGAAGACATCAATTACAAGATGTTGTTCTGTTGATTTCAGCCTTAGGGTATTCATTAAAAAAAGTGTCATTAAAAAGGACTGTGAGACTGTGTTAATCTTACTCACTCGTCAGTCTTTCCTGGAGATGTTGGAGATGGAGATTATCAATGGAGATTATCTCCCTTAGTCATCAGTCTTTGCTGCCACACAGTTTGGTAGTCAGTTACATGGAAGTGTTTTCATAAAAATAAACATCGCAGGGCAGTCACATCTTTTTGATTGTTGTCCTAGCCAGGAGGTGAGGTCATCAGATGGTATCCATCTTGCCCCTCCTGTGGTGTATTCTAATTTGTGGGCTTTGTGAAATATAGATTTTGGGTAAGCATACAATATAAATGACATACCTTTTTGATATTCATAATAGCTTTAATTCCCTGGGTGCTTTTGCAGGTGTATCCTCTACACGAATGAGAGGGGGTGGCCAGTCTCTTTCTCTGCGGACACCCCTGAAGGCCCTTAGTCCTGTGGGCTCTATGGCTGTGTCGCGACAACATGCCAGAGGGCCAACAGGTGCTCAAGGAATGAGGAGGGTACAGTCCCCTGGCCCCCCTAATGGTGCAGCATACCCGGGCTGCAGGAGTGCTGCTGTGACCAGGCAAACACCAGGCAGAGGCATGGCACCAGCATCACCTTCCTCTAGGGGAAGAATTGCACAGACATCCAGAAGGTAACTCAAAAACAAATTATACCAGGGTTGTAGCAATCTGTCTGTGAGGAACTGAAGTTACATTTCTTTTTCATAGTAGATCACTGGGAATGACCAAACCATGTGTACCGGTTGATGAATCGTGGAAAGATGGTTGTTACTAAACCTCTGGAAGCCACTTTGACCTTCTTCACAATGAAATCCAATGTGGCAGCATCAGTCTTCAAAGACATGGTTTTGGTGTGCTAGTGTGAATCAAACCAGAACCGTCACTTGTGGGAGTATCAATGAAGGAAGAGATCTGGCAGCAATTTACCTCCAGGGACCCCAATTGAAATTGTAATATATTCTTTGTTTTTAAACCTCAATCTACTTTAATTTCATAAGAACTGGAGAAGCTGCTTGAAGAGCTAGAGAAATGTGTGATGTCCTGTAATATGTTACTATGTGTGAAACAATGTGTGGAATTTAATTCCTAGACTCTGTGGAACAACCTGAAATAGATTTTGCATGTTTAAATATTTTTTAAAAAAAATGAAGGATATATGATTTATATGTGAAAATTTGTCTAATTTTTAATTTGATGAGTAGCTGTATTCTGGCAAGGAGGAAATGTATTTTATATTTTCTAGACACAAAAGAGCAATATCTAAGGACTGTTTTCTTGGATCACAAACATTTGGAAAAAATAAATAAAATTGAGGTCACATTAATGTGCCAAGGTGCATAACTACTGCGTCAAATTTAAAGTGCTTTTGAGTTAAGTCAAGGTTTTACACTTTCACATTATATCGAATTTTGAATATAAATACGGATGCCTCTATTGTCCAAGTATAAAAGGATGCACTAAGTCAGTAAAACCTAACAATGTAACCTAACGACTGTAAAACATCAATTTCTACAATAAAACGTTTACATTTATTTATATTAGGTGACGCTTTTATTCAGTGATTCACAAAGAGAGAAAGTATTAAACATTTTGCATTTAAAGAGACATTTTTGTTTTAGTTACCTTTGTTTGGCAGCAACATTGGAAGGGAAATGGTTACAGGTAAACAACTTATATTATTAGGACCATGTTTCTAACTGGACTGGTTCTCAACTGGTTATGCTTCAGGGTCCAGATTTAACATTGTTCATAAAGTGGTGACAATACTGAACATGTAACCTGGGTCATGTTTTCCTTTACCTGTATCTCAAAATACTGTAGAAAGTCATAAACGCTTAAGATAAAAACGTGGAACGTTTTTATTTTTTTAAGCCTTATAATTATTATTCCAAGTATTTTGTCTGTGACCATACTAGAACACCTGGGAAACACTTACAGTATAATACAATGTTGTTTTATTTTAATGAGAAATAAAAATGCAGAAACATCTGAAGGTAAATCAAGATCAGACGACATACAGTAGAGTGCAGATGGGTTACATTATAGGAAACAATTGAACCATTATCTGAACAGACATTTCATTTAACAACTCTAGAACCCAGACAGCTCAGTCACTGGTTCATATAGATTTCACATTTAATTTTACATTTCCATTGTAAGTAGTGTTACACATTAGGGCTGCTCAATTAATAAAAATCGATTTTTTTGATTTTTGTGCATCAATTACGTAATTGTTAAAAGTCATGATTATAGCAACGGTTCATTACCCTCATTTCAGTGCATCTCCGCAGGTGGGTTGCGCATTGAATGCAACGGTGAATAAGTGCAGTGTTACCCAGACTGCTTTCATGGGGCAGGAACACCACTCTATAGACGTCTACTGTTCTGCATGCCAACTGACACATGAATGAACTGCGTATGTGTGCACCACTGTTTTCATTGCCCAATCACTTTGAATTTCTTCATTGTTTTAAATTTGAACAATTAAATTTGAATTCAGGTCATTTATTTAGACAAGACGTAGCATCATGCTTTATTCAGATTCAATCTTTTACAGTTTTTTTTACAGACTTTTTACAGTCACAAAAACTAACAAACAAAATATAAAATAAGTAATTAAATATACACACACTGCAAATATATGCATTACAAATGTAAATATGCATCCACACTGCCGTAGCCATTTCACATTTAAAAAATGCACATTTTACACTCTAAAATATACTCCCAAAAGTACAGAGAGGAATGGGAGTTAATGACTGAATTCAAGGGGTTTCTGAAGTTCTTTGTGGGCAATGACACAAGGGCTTACTGTCTTTACTGCAAGACAGACTTCTGTGCCAAAACGACTGACATTAAAAAGCATGTGTCAACTCAGAAGCACACTGAAAAGGCCAAGCCATATAATTAAAGAAATCGGCTTCCATTTTCTGCTGACTGTGGCGATGGCTATTGCAGAGCATTGTTCCATTCTCTTCTCTAATCACATTGGTAAGACATATAAGGGTGCTTTTCCAGATTCTACTGCAGCGAAACATTTACAAATGCACCATACTAGGAATGTAACAATACATTGTAACATGTATTTTTGTTGCATTTGTGAGTTTTGTGAGAATAAAAATGAACTGAACCCGAATGAAAGGTATGGCAAATATCGAATTGCTGGATTAGAGAATCAATATCATATCGTATCACAAGGATAATGTCTGATTTACACCCCAACACTGTACCAAGTACTCAAACGATCAATGGTGTGTTGGTACCATATTTTTTTAAAAGACTTGGTGACTAATATTGGTGACAGCAAATACAGCCTTTTCCTTGATAAAAGCACCAATGTGTTTCAAAATACCTTAAGCTGGTTTGGTGTTGAGGACAAGGGAAAGAGGCCTTGTTGAGCTAGAGGGAGGAGATGCTAGATCAATAGCCTGAGCAATTATAGTCTTTCTTTGAAAATGAAGGGGAACTTGCTTGGCATTGACACAGATAATGTATCCGTGATGACAGGAGTGTTCAATAGTGTGCACAAAATTTTAAAGAAGGAATGTGGCCTAAAACATCTGGTCCTCTTTCACTGTGTAACTCACTGTGTAACTTAGCTGAAAGTGCTGCCTCCAAAAACACACGTCCACGTAGTGTTGAAGTCCTTGTTAGAGAAACTTATAATTGGTTCTCTATTTCCACAAAGTGCAGGGAGGCATACAAGGCTGTCTATAAAACCATAAACTGTGGGGAAAAGCCTTTACTGATCCTGACTGTGCAGAATAATGGATCAGTGGGAGGGGTTAAAATTGCATTTCAGCTTCACCATGGCAGGTGAACACTGCTACATGACAGATGTTGTACATTCTATGTACAGCAACCAACAAAATCTCCTGCACCTGACTTTTTTTTAAATATCTATAATAAGTGAGGTACAGTCTGCTGTTAAGGCTTTTAAAGGTAAAGAGTCAGATCCACTCAAGCTGCTTGACTGTTTAATAAGGCTTAAAAAGTCTGTCTGCAGGAGAGTCATTATTCCAATGTCAAAAACTGAAAGAGCCATTAGATGGACACATTTCCCAAGCTATACCTTTGCTATATATTTGAGACCAAGGTAGCGGAGCTGAACATCTTTCCTGAGGTGTAGGATTGTGTGTCAAGGACATGTGTTAGCAACACTGTCTCCTTAGTAAATGAACTGAGAGCAAGTCTCCCTGATAATGTGGAGATGTTTGTTTAATGTCAGGGAAACACTAAAGCACAACAAGGGCCTGACAGACATGACAAAACATACAATTTTTCTAGATATTGTCCAGAGCTTGCAAACTTTCAAGATCCCTGTTAGCCCTTCGGGCAGGCACTCTTGGTAGCCCGAAATGAATCTAAGTAGCCCAAATAAAAAAAAAAGACATTATGGTGACAAGACATCAATCCAAAAGATTTTTACAACATAACATAACAACAATAACAACACTTGTATAAAATAATTAAATTACAATCATCAATACAAATACTTGATTCTAACTGAACTAAAATTTCTATGAACTTGTAAAAACAATATAGCACATAATTCAGTCTGTGTTAGATTCTGAATCTGAAATATCAAGTGAAGTCACAGATAACAAAATGCCACTCGACGTTGAGGGCATCTGCTTCAGAACTGAAACACGCGCACACACACAACTATCACTATCAGCGATTCTCTCTCCACTGCACATGCGCTCTTTATTATGAAGGTTTATTATGAAGTAGCAAAACTCGAGAGCTTGCTAATTTGAATGTGAGAACTTGTAAAATTAATATTTGTATTTGTAAGTTGAAATTTATACTCACAGCTCTGATGTGAAAAGCTGCATCTATCGATTTGCACACACAGACAATACTCAGAACACCTGTGTTTTGAATTCGAAGTTGCAGATTAATAGTTACAAATGTGTA
>JAZGTI010018466.1:0-11627 GCA_036877585.1 Botia kubotai
AAATGTGCTTGGCATGCTTTAAGCAAATATAAAATGTTCTTCCAAACTTGTATGGCTTACTTTTTCCATGGAACACAAAATGACATTAAGCAGAATTCTGACACTGCTCTTCATTAAACAATCAAAGCACACTGTTCTCATTTTGTGTTCCACTAAAGACTCATTCTAAACTCATACAGGTTTAGAATGACATGAGTAATTGACAATAAAATTTACACTTCTGGCTCAGCTGTTTCTCTAATAATGTGAAGAGGGTTAATAGACCAATGAGATTTCACTGTGGCCGGAGCATGACACATCAAAAATAGAAACCTAGGGATTGTTGACTGTTGATTCAGAAAGAAAAGAAAATCAACATAAATACAATTCATACATTTTTTAAAACATATATTTTTTGATAATGCTGTAAAATGTTTCAAGGGCGGGCTGCAAGTGTACCACTCCCTCTGTAGCACCCTCTATTACATCATGTCCTTCTATTACAGCACACGTCCAACTCTTGTCACATGATCTCACCTGCAGTTGGTTCTGTAGTGAGCGCCTGGCCAGCAGGCTCTGAATGACGTTGGTGCGGTCTAAGCAGTCCATACAGTTACTGCGAAATGTTCCAGACTGTTCTGACAAAACCTTCCCGTCTGAACTCAGCATAAAGTACCTGCAGAATTAGTGTTGTGGAATCAGATCAAGACAGACTTCTGACAACATCACAGACCACAGTCATCTCCATATGACTGGCCCCATTACACATAGCAGACTAATTTAACATACAGAACGTACAGAATTTGTGCTTCTCCAACAGCATAATATATTTTCTATAATAGCAAATGAACGTACATACCCAAACTCATCTTGATCATCAGCGACTGCATCAACCAAAATTTGGAGACGATGCCATCTCATCTTACTGCATTCTTTGTGAAAATCAAAGGCTATGTACCTTAAAAGAGATTCAAGAGTTACTATACAGCTAAAATATCAGTAGTGAGAAAGTATATGAATTTGGGGTCTGTAGGCATTAAAAGAAATCGCTGTACTTGATCAGTCCATTCTCCATGCTGTTGACCATTTTAGCAAAGGCCTGTTCGAGAGGCAATTCAGATCCCTTCTGATTCACCTGCGCACAAAGCAATCATCCTGAAGTCTGTTACCAGCAATCCAACTTTCTATTTGCCCACAAGTGGACATAAGCAGTTTATTTACCAAATTCAGGATCACTTGTTTTCCGTATATGAGAACCTGGGATTCGAAATGCCTCCTGAATCCGTCTATCTGCAAGAATGACAGATAAAAGTACAAAGTGGTTATTTTCTCTACTAATTTTTAATGATAAAATGAATAAAAAACTTCGAGGCTGAAGCACTGAAAACTGTAAAGACCATTCACACCAACAATGATATAATTATAGTTGTAACCAAAAATAGTTGTAACACAAGTATGGATCAACTTTAAAGTGATTTTTTAAAAAAATTTCTGATGTGATTTTAAATGATACAATATTTATAGCCAATCAAAATCAATTTAAATTGAAAGCGTTTGTGTATTTACTGCAGCACGCAAGCTTAGAATACACATAACATTACTGTTCGTTGGTGTGGATGCCAATATAGTTATCATTAGCGTTATCCTTCTAGTTATTGTTCTTTGTGTGAACGGGCCTTAAGATCTCTTACATGATTGGTGTCTGTGCGTATCAGTGGCTTGGGTTTGTACTTCAGGTTGGGTCTCTGGGACCAGTAGAAGGGCATAGAGCCTCGCGTCTGAAAGAGCACAAATCAAATCAATGAGGTGGATTATGGGACCAACTAACAGATATACTTGTATTTGAGAGCAATAGTCGTTTTTAGCAACCTGCACGAAGGATGCCCTGGCATTATTGTATTGGACGATCTGTTCGCTCTCAACAAAGTTAGCAGAGTGTCCCTCAGAGTCGATTCCTGAGTGCAGAGGGACATTTATGAGTAATGCAAATAAGAACTGTGTGGATACATACAGGTTTGTGTGTTTACATTATACATTATGTATATCTCACCTCTGACATAATATCGAACCCCAGCTCTGAAACAGCTCCGTCTAGAGATAAGGATCCACTCAAAGACCTTTCCATTGATGCAGCATGGCTTCATCACAATAACTAAACTAGTTGGTTAAGTATCAACATCATACTATGAACACACTTTTAACCTAGGTCAGATGAGGAACATTGTCCCTGTCTATGTGACCAGGCAGTGTAGAGCTTATAATATAGTCCACAAATTCAGAATGGGATTCACATAAGGGTTTTAACTCAGGTTTAAACTATAATCAATGCCATAAATGAAACTGTGTGTGATTGCTCTGTATAAATAACAGAAGCTCTGCCACAGTACATTGCTTAACATTGCACTTGGTTAAAAATTCATGAGCACGAGTATTTTGATATAGAGTATTTTGCTTTAGCGCTCAGCTACAATTTCCTATAATTTATAAACAGCTGAATAAAAATAAAAAATACACTTTCCTCAAATCTCACTGTACTGGAAAATACTAGAGATACTAAAAGAACTGGTACAAAACTATCATATTTATTCATGGTCTTAATAAAAGAGAGATTTCACCCCTTATTTTTAACAAACACATGTGCACTCAAGTGAACAGTCATCAGTCAAGCAACACTCATAAAACCAAAATTCAATAACCACAAAACACATGGTCAGATTTACCACGACAGTGGTTTAAAGGATACATCCATGTATGACAGGAAAAGCAAATTTATGGAGCTGAAGGGGGAAAAAAGGGGAACCAGTGAATTATTATTTTTCTTTTTTCTCAATCTTTACATCATTTGTAGCATCCCGTTAAATCATGTTATTATGATTAATATTACGTAATCATGATTCATAATTCATATACTTGTATAAAGTAGTGCCATTTATACCTCTGGCTGTGCAACAATTTCCCTTAAAAGGTTTCCATTCCACATGAACCTCTGATCTGCCTGTGAGGAGAAACATTATGAAGAGTTCAGACAACTTAGAGATAAAAAGGTAGTTGTCATTATGAAGGGTCTTATGACTGGAACATCTTTATGTTCTCAGGAAACCAAACATGCTGGGGGAGTCTGAACATATGAAACCTGGAACAACTCCACAAGTTTCCAGTGACAAGCTATTTGTGCAAACTAAAAACTAAAAACGAAAACGCTGTGCAATGAAACACCATCACTGCCAATCAGAGCATATTTGATATTCATGGTCAGAATTACTGTAATTAAGAACTGCAAACTCTGAATTTTATGAAAGCGCAGTTTTGACATGACACCATGTAAAAAGAACAAAAAAACAGCACTCTCAACATTGGTAGTTTGCAAATATTTATACTTAACATATAGTTTTTCTGTTTGTTTGTGGGCTTGGTTTGTTCTACAACTTTTTGCAAGAACTTAAAACTTAAAGTTGTCTATCTGTAATAAAAAAGATGTCTGCAGCAATAATAAATAGATATGTGAAGCGAGATTTTGGGCAAATGAGATTTCACTGTAAGAAGGGGAAAAAAAAAATCTCAAAAATAGAAGCAGCCATGTTGAATTTTAAATAATTTTGAATTCTAAATGTTGTCAATTTGACAGATAAAAAAAGGAAACAAGAACGCTGTTCTTATTTCAGTGATCTTTATGTGGTACATTGGGCCTCTCTCGCATTCTCTTCCCCTTGTGTCCTCACATGGTAAGTGTGTGTTTTAGAGAAAGAGAAGGTGAGAAAACAGCACTTTTTACTATGCTACCCTACCATACAAAGTAATGACGTAATTATTATGGGGAGATTGTAGTACTCAATCTATCAGGGTAACAGATGATGATTATTTGTAGTTTAGTTTAAGATTACTTGTAGTGAGGATGCAGTGCGAGGGACACGACTAGCTATCTGATAAGTAAAGAAATGAAGGTAGATGTTTATAAAGATGTTTATATGTATAAGACAAATGAACCGTGATAAACTGTGTCAGAAGACAGAAAAGTTGAGAACATCACATTGCACTGTGAGAGACACAAGCGTGTGTGCGCGTCAGAGATCTATTAAATCTTGTTTACCACATTTCCTCTGCCATCACTTTAATATAATGAGGGACACAGTTTAAAAGCAAGGAGATGATCAGCTGTCTGTATGTGATGGGTGAGGTACCCTGTACCCTGCTGTGATTTCTCTTTCTGACCATCACTCGTCTTATGTGTTTCCTCTGCTCACCCTCTCCAGCAGACTCATCTCCTGGAAATCTGGGCTGGTGTTGGACAGTCGCTGTTGGGTGTGTGTGAGGTCATAGTCTGTACAGAAGTAGAAGCCATCAGTGTTAAGCACATTGTTGACCATCGCCAGAAACGTCTTGTTGTCTTGCATCTGTAAGAGGGAAGGAGCTGTTAAATAAGATTGTCCACAGTGGACTAGATTTTTACAATTTTCTGAAGTAAATGTAGGTGGTGTATGCCCGTGCAAAACCTGTCGTGACAATGCTAGGGTGTTGTGGGTAGATAATAGGCAGATGATAGGTGTTCAGAGCATTTTAACTGTTTTACAATGTGGTTGCTAATTTATACATTTATTTTATCCATTTTATATTCTGCCAGGAATTAGATGTTTGTTAAAATATCCAATTATGAGCAATAGTAATTTAGGATTTACACAGCAGACTTGAAACCTCTCTTCTACAGAAGTAGCACAGCTCAATGGTGCTTATAAGAAGTTAGTTAGGCTGTGTCTCCAATAAAGGTGTATTTTATAAAGCAAAATTTAAAAGAGTTAATCTGCTCTAATGTGTCACACAACACTCATGGCTTTAATCCATTCCTTAAAAAAAAACAAGCAAGGCTTTACTACACATGCAGGTTCCTAGCCAAGCTCTCAGCCAACAGTAGGCGTTCATAAAGTAAGGCCTCTGCACGTCCTTTCTGAGTTTACAGGATGTGGGAATTACACTAGCAGGATCTGAAAATAAGGTGAGAGAGGAACGACCTAAATTGATTCCTCCTGTTAGAAGATTCTCTGGTCAGCTGAACCACACTGCCTTCCACACAGAACCTTGTGTGTTACCCCACTCTTTCACTTCTACTTCCACACAATATTAAAACAAAAACTATGTAGGGGCCGTGTTAAAACTCAATTCCCAGAACCAGGACGGCAGATTAGTAAATGCATTGCACTCTCATGTCAGTGCCTTATTATTAAGGCATCCACAAAGCAGTCCTTTGTGGCCGCTTTACATTCCCTTACATTGAACCATTTGGAAAAGTAGTGTAGAGTACTTTATTGGCGCATTTGGTCCACCTCCAGTCAAGGCTCTTGTGTTCTTCCACAGTTTCGGCTTCTAGTGCCCATTACAGGTCTATTCACAGATTACATCCAAGGCCAACAATGCCAAGTCTTAGCCTTGTTAAATAATGCACCAAATATGCAACAGTGTAACAAGATATTCGAGAGTGGGCCCATGTGAAACATTACTGTACAAACACGACTGGTTTTCACTAGCTGAGAGGGCATCTACTCGTACAGAACTTCTGAGTAAACTGTAAATGGAAAAAAAACACTGAAAATTCAAGGCAGAAAAAATGAGGTTTCAACACACCAGACATGTCATCAAACAACAAATGACATTTATGGTCCAGAGGTGTCACAAACATCAGCGTCTTATTGAAAGTTGTGGTAAGGGGATCTGTTGACCTGAATATCTGTGAGGTGCAAAATGGTCTTCTTATAAGAAATCACATCAAACTCCAACGCTTTCCACACAGTGTGGCCAAACAGATCGCCCACCTTCCTCTTCCTGGTGATGACTATGAGGTACATACCTAAAGAGATAAAATGCTCATGGTGACCGATTATGCACGCCATACAATAAACATACCACATTTCAGACACACCTACCAGCCACCAGACGTATAGTTCCCATGATTCCACAGACTGGTCTAGTAACTCCAGATGGAGGAATGTCTTTAACACCTACGGACAGAAAATGTATTGCTTTATATAATGGATGTGTCCCATCTAACAGATCAGTAAGATGTATTAAACGTACTTCTCTTCTGTGCTCTTCCAAAATAAATAAATAGCATAGTTATACTATTTCTGGAAAGTTAAAAAAACATGCCTTGAACAAAAGACAATAGCAACTACCTCAAGAATAAAATATCACACTGACAGTAGTGATAAAATATTACTTTGCAAGGAAAGTGAGAACTACGACACAATCTAAATAGCTGTCATATTTAACTCAGTAGTTTCACTCAGTAAAGAGTGAAATGCACTGATCTGTAGAGAGTGAAATGCACCGATCTGTAGAGAGTGAAATGCACCGATCTGTAGAGAGTGAAATGCACTGATCTGTAGAGAGTGAAATGCACCGATCTGTAGAGAGTGAAATGCACCGATCTGTAGAGAGTGAAATGCACCGATCTGTAGAGAGTGAAATGCACCGATCTGTAGAGAGTGAAATGCACCGATCTGTAGAGAGTGATGTCAGCTATAACTGGTCAAGCATGGTAACATGGTGCCCAAAGCTAAAATAATTTCAACTTTGACCTAATTTGCCACTGACCTTTCAAAGAAGGCCAACTCAGTAACTCACATTATTTATTTACTGTCCATTTTTGCAAAACTTTGCATCTATGCTTGTTGTTATGAGCAGAAATGTTTTAAATAACATACGTCTCAATGTCTTTTAGTTACTGCATCTCAGTTCAGAAACTTCAATTCATCAAGAGGATTCAGAGACAGTAAAGTTTCATCAACACATTTGATGAGTCATTTTTTGCTTTCTGCAATGTACCAAAGCAATCAGCAGGACTTTTTTTCTATTCTAAGCTTAAATATGGTTTGTTTATCGTGTACACTTCCCACTTTCTTGCCACCTAGCAACTTAAAAAAAAAAATAAAAAAAATCACCCATTTGTGATGCATGTAGACTATAGCAATAACTATATTTTGACTAAAATAACTAAAATATATTTTGAAACAGATGAATTTTTGCATGACTCTTATCTGAAAAAAATTTAAGTGTTATTGACATTAAGCCTAATAAGTCACATTTACTTATTTTTTTCTTAATTTTCTTTTCAAATGATAAATTCTTAAGTAACTCTTAAGTATTAACACATTTGCATGTGTTACCTATATAACAATAATTTCTGCTTACTGAGCTACTGTAACAGTGCAACACTGGGCACATATGAAAGTAATGCCAGTGAATAAACAAAATATCCAAACAGAGATATAAAGATAGAAAAAGATTCAACCAATAGGTTTGATCCATAATAAATCTTTTATTTACATGACGTCACAGTACAGTTAAGATTTCCACAGTGTATGTACATATTATTACTTTGCTTTTTATATAATAAAAGTGTAACATAGTGCTATGGTGGTAAGGTGAAAAATGTGTTAATGTCTTTTGTAATGTTGAATTTTAGAAGAACTCTGTATTTTGGGGGTTACCACTGTGGTAAACAGTGGTGACTGTGTTAGTCTGGGAGTGACAACATCACTGATAAGACTATATGCAACTTTAATAAAGTAGGAATTTCTGAGTCATTTCCAATGTGAGTCTTGCTTTCAGTGCACTACCCATGACACCTCATGTACATACCGATTGACAGTTTACTGATAAAATAATAAAGGAATGTAAGAAAAATCAGTAAAACTGATAATGTAAACTAATTAACCAATTAATTATTAATTAGTTATCTTTAAGTTATCTTTCTCTTTAAGTTATCTTTAAAACTTAAAAAACATTTTTCAATGCACACGTTTAAACGAGCAGACTCATTTGATTGGGTTCAGACAGAAAGTCATATAACAATCATAGATGTTCATAAACAGACGCCAGATCATAGCTGCAAATAAGGTAAAGTTTAAATTGTGCCTGTGTAGGAAATGACATGGAAAAAGAGCTGTCTGCAATCTAACATGCAATGAGATCCTACCTGCGAGGGTCATCTCAGTGGACACCCTATCAATGACCAGCACGTCATTAGCACCATCATCACAGGCCTCAATGTAGAACTTCTCAGGTGTTGCATGTCTGTGAAAATAATGCAGGAAAAGAGAGGATCACTTTTAACTGCAGCAACAGTGATCTAAACAGCTATTATCAATGGCAATTAAAGAAATACTAAATTGTGGTAGACCGATACATCACTGATATTTGGACTTTGTTTCATTATCTGCATCGGTTAATAAATCTTTATATTTGGCCGAAAGGTCTTTCCATCTGTCCGCCATATAGCGCGTTAGCGTTTTGCTTCCTAAGAAAAGCCACTCATGACATAAAGCTAGTAAAATCATCATGTGACATTACGTTGCGTTATACACTACAATTCTCCGGCAAGTCTTATTCAAACAGTAAGGTGAGGTGTCAGATCCGCAGCCCATATAGCGCCACCAGCAGGGGACACAAATGTGTGGAATCCCATGGCTCTTCCTCAGTCAAGCTCATAATGCACAAATGTTCATGTCAATTTACCAGTTTTCTCTGCCTCTCATTTACTGTAATTACATTTGTGTTACATCAGCCTCACATTAGCCAATCAGCCGCTTTCTTAACATCAGCATAAGCCAGTAAAAAACTTTTCGGTCAACTACTACTAGCGAGTAATGCTAAACAGACATTAGGAATAAATAAAATGGAGAAGCAGAAAAGTAACAAGAAGTTGATTTAGTGGCGATAACATCAGCATGAAGTTGCATTTTTAAAACCAAAACAACTTTAAATTAAAAAAATTAATGTTGCTATCTTCTTGTCTCAAGCCATCTGGAGTGAGCAGATTTTCAGCACTGTCATAATTCACAACCCTTGCGGAGCTGAAAACTATTTCACTTTCTGCATATTTCTTTCTCTTTAGTTCTATAAATTGTAGATAGCAGTGGTCTATCAAAAATCATGCACATTTTGGCAGCATCTGAGGAGTCTGAAAATCTGTTTTAGGAATGCCTCTTACGTCTGTTTCTCACTTTTATGGTCCTCCTTCCTTTCTTTCTTCCCCTGCCAAACTGCTGAGCTACCACATTTTCTTTGCATCTGATGTGCTTGCAACTAGGGAGGCATTAAGCATCTGCATGGTTAACCTTAGGTTCCATTAACTCAGACTGCGCAACAGGACTGTGGAATCTGCCTTCACATCAAAATGTGCTGGATGGCTCACAGTGCGGTCTGATGATGCAGTCAGTGTTTGCATAATTTTCAGAGAATGTGGGCGGATACGATCAGGTCACGCAAGGTCCTGTTCATATTCAGCCTCCTGCAGTCTTCTGTGACCACAGTCTACAGTGTTGTGGCAATGCCACAGAATATAGAGAAATGCTAATGTGTGCATGTGATACAATATAACCTGTTTTATTGTATGTGAATAATATTATATACACAGTGAAGTTGTATCAAGCTATTTAACTGGGTAGACCGACCTAGCAATTTGTCATTACAATTAAGTTTTTTAATTATAATATCACCACTGGCAATGCTTAGTTTATTATGAAAGAGGCTGTTCCCAAGAAGGTCATACAAAGCGACACTGTTTAAGGATTACTGTGCTTCTAAAAATCATTAACGCAACCTACAAATAAAGAAAACTCAAAGTATTTAAATCTAATGCATAATGTTATTTACATTTCATGAGCATGAAGATAAAACCAACTAAGCTTGTCAAGAAAAGAACTGGGTGATATTTCGCAGCAATATCATAGAGAAAAAATAAATATTAAGGATTTATATTATATATTTAAAAATACTATTGCTTTGCATTAAGAAAATCAGGTCCAGTTTTACACTGTTTTATACATTATTTTCATAATCACATTTCCACCAAAATCTTTATTACTGTAACATGATAAAAAAAGATCTAATAGCGTAATGTAAAACAAGAAATATTGACATATTTAAAAAAGCATTGTGCCCAGCGTATTACTGTAAGCGAAATCTTCATTTAGAACAAAGTCAATCATTTAGAATAATGAGACAATCTCAAAACCTCTGGAAAATACATGTGATAACTAATGTTACGACATAGATAAAAGGTGTTATTCTTTTTATGCCAAAAACGTTTGTCAGCACCGTTGACGTGCTCTGTGGGATTTATCTATAAACAAGTAACTTATTTAATTGCCTAAATTTCTTTGCTCTTAGTGAAAGAATACAATAAAGGCCACTGTAATGCCCATCAGTGTTTGTGAGTCAGTGTCACAGTGTCATGTTAATGAAAGGTCTGGGCTGGTGGCATTCCATTCACTGCTGACTGCAGTGTTCATTAATATTACATGAGGATTTTTAAAATCATTGAATAGAGAAGACGTAATACTTTAGACCCGAACCATAACAGTTCACATTAAAACCTGACAGTTCATACCAGGACACTGGCCCTGATAATAACGTGACTCTACAAATACAATGCATTGAGAAAGCTCTCTGTGTCAGATGACTTCAGCATGTCAATGATCACTACTCTACAACATCCCAAAGTGTTGCGGTCACAGAACAAGTCGTTAACCAAAAACTTATCGGATCGAACAAGGCTCGTGTATGATAAACATACAGAACAGTCAGTACGCAATGACTTGTCTACATCCCCTTGACCTGCCTGCACAGACATCATTTTGGGACATCACAGTCTACCTTAATGCTGTTTGATTGCACCAAACGTGTCAAAATTCTGTCAAGACAGACAGGTTACTGTTTTTTAAGACACAGTGTCTGAACGGCTTAAGCCTCTGCAGCTTTCACCACTAGCTAGAAACTGCCATACACAGGCGACAAAAACCCCTGACAGTGGCTAAAGTCGCTGCCATTAAATGAGCTGACCTTCTTTAAATGGAAACTAAACGGAGTTTCTGTTTACATCTGTCGCTGCGCTAAAAGAAAAGTTTAAACTTACAGATTGAACCTCTCGTAGGCGGTCGCCATCTTTACTTTCGGGTTTGGCCAACCCGCTGTGACGTTTATGTGGGAGTGGCGAAAGAAAGGTGCGGCTTCCGGTTATGTCGTCAAGGTGCAGGCTGCCTCGTTATCAGCAACCCATATTGATGCTTAAAACCAAATAAGCACTTTGATGAATAATTAGAAGTAATTAAATTACAACAGAATAGTACTATAATTACTAATATACTAATATAATTTTAATAATAAGACTATAATTATCTCTCATCTTTTTTGTCTTTCCACAGCCATAGAAGGCAATCAATAAGTAAAATATGATAAATATGTAATTAACAGCTCAATAATATCAATATTTAAATAAAAATAAACATTGCAGGGGTATATGATGCATCACCACCATACTGAATCTATGTTGCCATAAAAATAGCATTTAAAGAGGCAAGACACACAGAATTAGGAGGAGGAGTCAATAAACATTCCATTTGTATGAGTCCAATTTTAAAAACAAATCACATATTGAGACTTCCTCTTGAAACATATGCTATTTTAAATTCATGTTATTACACAATATACATGGAAACTACCTGAGAAAAGTGACATGTAAGATGGTTATAAAATAACCACAAAGTGGCCAAAAGCAATTATCTTTGACAGGAGAAGGTAGGGAAATTATGACCTGCACAGGATTGCAGCACATTTCTGTTCAGAGGAATGTGTGCAGGTGTGTGGAAGGTCACCTT
>JAZGTI010018468.1:0-11626 GCA_036877585.1 Botia kubotai
ATCGCACTGTGGATTAATAATGTCTGTCTAAACGCTGATGGTTAATAACTTACAGATAAGTAAAGAAGTGTACAGATTTGTTGACGTGCTGAAAGGACATCACCATAGAAACAAACATGTGAACTGAAATATAGGATCTTCTACTACAACATGAGCTGAGACTAGAAGACAGAGTGCTGCAAACAAATGTTTATTTCGAAACTGTATTTTACATTGAATCTAATGTGGTTATCTAAGCTTAACAAGCTTAGCGATTTTGTTACGTACTAACTCTGAAAGCTTCACTTTGGGAGTTCAGCAGAAATTCGTTGGACATGTAAATCGGACCTTGTAGTCCTGACAGAGCCCTGAGGCCTGCTGCGCATTCCTGCAGCCAAAGCCTTGCAATGGGTCATATCTGCAAGAGAGAGGATGTATGTTAATCACATGTGCAAGATGATCCTCATACAAGCAAACTAATTCTTTTCACAACACGTCTACCTGTTATCACATTAAAAATGCATCGGTGACATTATGTATTTTGAATAATGTGATTTTGTTAACCATACATTTCGAAATTGTTTCCAGTTGGCAGAGTTGGGGTTCCACTGATGGTCATAACCTCAACAGCAATGGGCTGAGAGCAGACCTGTTGAGGGTATTCTGCAAGAATATGTACAAGTGTCTCATAGTCTCCTACTCCTCCGGGGTTGTCTCGGTTTATCCAGGTTGTCCTGCAGCCTAATGCAGAAGACGACCAGAAGAGTAAACGTTTGCACAAGATAAATCATTAGCTGTCATAACTATTTTTCTTGTAAAAAAATCCAGCAAGAATCCTTAAAAAACAGAACTTCAAAGCATCATGTTCAAAAACACGGCATTACCACAGTACCATGATGTCACTTACTTGAGCAAAATGACTCTGGGCAGGAAAAACGCACTTTATAATCGACACACTGCACTCCTCCTTGATTCGCATTGACACACGCAAACCCAGAAGTGGGATTATACCTTTAAAGAACACACAATGTCTTCAGAGCATAATAAAATTAAGAAAACTATAAAAGGTGCTACATGATGCCATAGAGGAACCATTTTTGACTGTATGGTTCCATAAAGAACCTTTAACATGGGTAGAATCTTTCTGTGTCACACGGGGTTCCTGAAAGTTGAAAAGGTTCTTTAGACTATAAAAAGGGAAAGAAATGGTTCGGTAAAGAATCTTTTGATTAAATGGTTCTTTGGGGAACCAAAAATGGTTCTTCATCACTGTGAAGAACCTTTTGTTGCCCGTTTTTTAACAGGGCACCGTTTAATTGCACTTACACTTGGAAGACATTTCCAGTTTGAGAAGCTGGTTGGCCAGAGATGGTCTGAACCTCAATTCCGGTCGGATTGGGACATATTAATCCAGGATACATAGTGAGAAGATCAGACAGAAGCTCATAGTCTCCGTTTCCACTGGAGTCATCCCGGTCAAACCACCGAGTTACACACTCTGATAAACATGCAGAGGAACAAAATATTTACAAACAAACAAACAAATAAACAGGTCCGAGTGAAGCTAATGAATGAAATGTAAAGACGTACTCGGAAGGCAGAAACTCTGTGGACATGTGAAACGGACCTTGTAGTCCAGACAGGCCACGCCCTTCTGCTGCGCATTCACGCAGGCAAAACCCTCTAATGGGTCATACCTGTCAAAAATTACAAATGTATATGAAATTAATGAATTTCAATGTTATTAAAAAATACTTACAATAGTACGTTTAAAGTGATATTCAGAACATTTTGACAGTGCATACAGTATTTGTATGTTAATCACAGCATGTCTACAAGACACTGTGTTAATAATGTCTTTGTTAGTTAAAGACAGGGTAGGTGATTTTTTTTTCTGAAACTTTTTTTGTTATGCTGGTTAAAAGTCTCTTTCGGTCCGGATGCAATGATTGGACGTCCTGCTCGCCTGTCAAACTATGTATTTGCATACATATTTGCTATGTAGGTGCACTGTTGGAGGAGGCGTGGCTTTGAAGAGTGCTCTGAATGGAGGGCGGAGTCTTATGCTTTCAAAGATAGCTTGCTTTTGCTAGCCTCTCCGAAACTGCCTACCCCACCTTTAACTACAACTGAAAACATCTGGATAATATTGGTAATCATACACTTGAAAAATGTTTCCAGTCTGCAGTGCTGGAGTCCCACTGGTAGTTTTAACCTCAATGGCTATGGGCTGTGAGCAGACCTGCAGTGGATATTCAATCTGAATGTGATCAAGGGTCTCATAGTCTCCTACTCCTCCAGGGTTGTCTCGATCTATCCAGGGTGTCCGGCAGCCTGATGCAGAAGATGACCAGATGAAGGAAATTCATCATATCATAGAAGATTAAACGCAAGACAAATGTCACTAAAACTTCTATTGCTAAATAGTTTGGTTTTGTTGACCTTCGACTGTACATCATTAAAGGTGGACAAGAAGTTTCGACAATTCATTTTGTCCGTGTCTTATTTGTGGCTTGTCACTTACTAGAGCAAAACGCTTCTGGGCAGATAAAGCGCACTTTATAGTCAGCACATTGCCCTCCTCCTTGGGCTGCATTTACACACGCAAACCCCTGGGTGGCGGTGTACCTTTAAAAAACACGACATGAAAATAGCGCGAGCATTTCAACATAAAGATTCCTTCTTATTTCTCCACTCAAAATGTCACCAGACACACACGTTGCGATAGTTTCGATGCACTTACACCTGAAACACGTTTCCTGTTTGAGATGCTGGAACGCCAGAAACGGTCTGAGCCTCTATTCCGATCGGATTAGGACAAATGTAACCAGAATAGGCACTGAGCAGATCCGGCAAAAGCTCGTAGTCTCCCATTCCACCAGGATTATCGCGATCAAACCACTGAGTCGTACAATCTGATGAATGCAAGACTTTCATTATTATTATACAGTTTGGCGTCCATACAAATTCTTATGTAATTAATGCGTTCTCACGCATGCGTGGTTTAAATTAAAAGTACAAATATCACACTTACTCTGAGCGGAGACTGATATATATGCGCCTGTATGTACATGATGACAGACAGACAATGATTTTTACATTTTCAATCTCATAGGAGTTCATACAAAGTTTCTATTGCATTAAAACAACGTATTTTAATGTTTCAAACTTACTTGTAGAAAGAACGAGCCAGCTGGCAAACACCTTGGGGAGAATATTTCAAATACATTTACTGAACACATTGCACGTCACTGCAGACTTCTTAACACTGAATTTAGAATGAAACAGAGACAACAGCATTAACTCACCTTGGTGATCATTCTTCAGTCTTAAGAGTTACTGGAAACAGGATTAAGTGAAAAACTAGTTTAATATAAGTGTTCTCACTGTCATCGACTCAAACTGGGATTACATAAAGAAACATGAACTGAACCTAAATTTATAAGAGCTGTTGCAACATCTCCAGGATGTTTAGAAGAACCTAACTGAGAAGCAGCCTTCAAACGTGTCTGCATGTGTACCTGCAGGACAAAAGCCATTTTAAAGACAAAGGGGGGGTCACAGTCAATTCTGGGCTCCCAAAGGACTATCCTGCAGGTTTGGCCCACTTTCTCACCTCGGTTCAATTACCTCCAGCACCCCACCCATCTCTAATCCACTGCTCACCTGTCAGGAAACATCTGAGCTTTTTCTGCGTATGAAAATCATCTAACACACTTATGTGATGTTGGATGTTACGCTGTGATAACATGACAATGCTGAACTTCATAAATATATAATATAATCCATAATAAAAGCATATATATATATATATATATATATAACCTAAAAGTTATTAATAACATAAAACAAAGGTTTATGTTCCGCATGAACTCAGAACTTTAGATGGGAGAGCAGTAATCTAATATTTATAAACCTTGCAATAATCATCAGTCTTTATATGAATATTAAGAGCGAGAACTATTGCTTTTAAGATTGCACTAATTCGGAGTCTGATCTTTGATTTAGTTCACGTTTTACACTCGAGTAAAAAGTTAAGGGAATAAACAGATGACGTGTATTATTAGTTAGCTGTAATGAATTGTTTTCTTGCCATCCGGGCTAAACTCACACAGACACACGAGTTGGGAAAGTTGACGCAAACCTAATTTATGAAGAACTGTTATCTTTGCAATCTTAAAGACCAAAACATGAATAAACAGCTAATCTTGCCACTAACGTTTGTTAAGTTCGAAGTAACTACCTAAATGTTCTTTGTGTGTGTAACATTAACAATTAAATTAAGCAATTCCGTGAAACAAGCAATTACAGTTGACAAAACCATCTATTACATAACAATTTTATTCTTTATCATATCTGAGTATTGTGATATTATGGCTACTCATATTACTGGTACATATGATCATATTCACATAGACCACATCAGAACACAACAAAGCAGATTTTAATAAAGAAATTAGGAAGTTGGTTTTCGAACAATGTAGCATCACTTTACATGTACTGCCTATTAGAATGACCCTGTTTACTACCATACAATAAAGTGTCATCTCAAAGTACAGTCTATGATTTACATCAGATGACAGCAAAGAAAGAGTACAATACAGCTATTGTATTCCCACCCATAACACACCAGACAGTAAACCAGGACACACAGACAAAGAGCTGTTCAAGCTTTTCAAAATCTGCATTCTAAACTATAATGGGTTCAAAACTATTTCTAACCATTAATTTTTGTGTTAACATCCGTTAATGTAGTTTCCCTCAGTAAGACACACATTTAATTACATTTCATTTTAAGTATCAAACCATGAAAACTCAGATACTGTGCAACTATTTGAATTTAGTGTACATACTGTAAATACTGTAGTATTATTTAAATGCTATGTAGCAATATTATTTAAATAAAATCTTTCTCTTTATATTGAGGTGTCATGAAACTACGTGGGCCCTCGTTTTAAAATTTCAGGATTTCAAAATGAATTGTTAACATGGCATGTAATATTTCAGCTCTCTCTTTATGAATACGTTTCAAACCTATATTTGCAGGACTCACCTTGAAGACCGGCTACAAGCAGCACCAGGTTGCAAAAACCTGAGAAAGAATTGTTGAAATAGTTATTTTAATTCATCACATTTCCTGTCTTTTAATACTCTTTTATTTTAACTGTATAAAAGCAATGACATAACTTGGTTATTATTGTGCTGCCATTCTAAAATGAATGTTCGAGAACATTCAAATATTTAGAGATAAACTTCCACTCTTGTATTAAAGCGACATACATATCGGTTATGGATTTGTTTATTATGAGTGAAGCGTCAGAGATGTTTGCCAGACACGGACATTTGTACGTCAACCATCAGCTGATCGTATTTTCCGTCAATAGCAGACACATTTCTGTCTTTTGAGATCAATGAAGTCCCACCGAGCGTGAGATTAGGCGTGTTTTAATCGTGCTGAGACGACAGAAAATTAGTCGGATCTGATTTATGTCATAAATCTGATAAATGTCATTTTGACGTGCGGCTAGGTCAAAATGACGTAGATTCTGTCAGATACCAGTCCAGAAAGCAGTTTGATCTCCGTTTATTGTACAACCCTTTCCGTAAGACAAACTATAATGTCGGGCGCCATCTACCGGTGAAGGTAGGAAACGACAGACGCTTTCGTACCAATATGAAAACAGGAGACCCCTATACCGTACACCCACCACTAAAAAACCTGGAAAAGTTTGTTTTCCTGGATTACAGTGGTAGTTATTACAATACTGCCACAGTTCTATGGCAACCATAGTGTTTTATCAGAAACTACGGTGACCAAAGGATTTATAACCAAACAGAAACCTTTAAAAAAATTAAATGTCACAGATTGAGTGACATCACTGATCATAACTTTCAAAACAAACATTTTCAATACTTGAGAAAGTTTTTAAGACCTGAGAAAGTTCTGTGTTTAAGAAGAATCCAGAGTGAAATAAACAGGGATAAACTGTTTCAGTTCAGTATAACCAAGTTAACCAGTTAAGTTTAACTGTATAACAGTTTGAAAGCAAGACTTTCCCCAAAAGACAATTTGTGTGCGACAGTACATGAGAAGAATCAACTGCTGAAGGTCACATGATGCTACATCATATACATACAGAAACAACAGATCAAAACACACACATCACTGACAATACTCCAAAAATATTGACTGACCCAGTTTTCTAAAAATAAATAAAACCTACACCATTTAAAAAGCAGCCGCAAACATCCTCAAAAAGACAATAAATCATACAGCGATCAGCAAACAGTCTTGCTGTCGGATTGTTCGCTCTTCGTGGTTCCAGTGGGTTTCAAATGCTTGATCTGCACTTGGTCTTGTTGTTGGGATGCTTTGGGAAACCCATCACAATGTCTTCCGGTCGCTTGTGGAAATAATCATCCAACACAATTCCAGTGCATTCACTCAGCCTTACAACATCCAGACTTAGGCCTGATCTGTTGGTTTGAGCGAGCGCTCCTGCTCATTGGTTGGCGTGAGACGTCAACTGAACGTCCAGTGCTGGAGGCGGTCTGTTGACCTGCACGCGCTCATTACGATCTTGTTCCCTTTAAGGTGAAGACACTTCCCAGAGGTGGGATTCTTTAAAAGATTCTCCTACAGGAAGTGTAAGGAGAAAGAACACAAAACAAAATGCAATACAAATTAGAGTGAAAGTAATGCGATTCAATTACAACAATTCAAAAGTGAGTTTCCTGTAGCTCAATTGGTAGAGCATTGCGTTAGCAGCGCAGCGTTCGTGGGTTCGATTCGCAGGGAGAGATTTGCCCGCAGTAATTAGAGGAATAGTGTAAAGTTTTTTAATTACTTTGCATTTTCTCGCATATGTTCTGTACGTGCTGATGTTTACAGCTCACCAGACTGGACTGACACTCATGAAAAGACAAACTCATATCAAATAAGCTTAAGATTCCCTCTACCAAAAAGCAGAGGAAGAATAAAGAGAAACAGAAAGACAAAAGCCCACGAGATGATGTGTGAGGACAGTTCACTTACGTCTGTAAAGATCCACTCCTGTTCAGGAGCCAGACTGCTGTCTTTACCCTTCCACGTGCACAGCTCCAGCTTCACCTGCTCTGGGTAAAGTGAGGCATGCAAGCACAGTTCCTTTCCTATGCTGTCTCTCAGCTCCTGCTGTGACGTTAACTCAAAGTACTGAAACAACAAACATCACCATCAGAGTTCAGAGCAAATTAAAAACACACCCGACGACGTCAGGACAAACTTTCATCAGTGTGATGGAAGGCATCAGCAGCTGTGTGTGCAAGAACATGAATTCCCTTCCAGCTAATCATGAAACACTTTATAAGGTGTACAATGACAACGGCGGTCGTGTACCTGATTTCCGCCCATGTTGTGACATATGTACATGATCACAGGTTTTCCTCCCTGGTTATTGTCTCCAACATCCAGACATTGCTCTGAGCCGATGTTCTTCAGCTACACGTAAACAAAAACGAACTATTAAAACAAATGTTTGACAATGTTTCGGTTAAACTGTGTATTGGTCATAAACAACAAAAAAACCTACTGCTCCAGACTTGACCGGGGTAAGATCGGGGACAAAGGCTTCTGGGTAGATGTTGGTCAGGTACCAGGAAAAGTTCTTACACTGTAACGTCTCTCTGAGTTTCAGGCGGTCAGATATATCACCATATTTTTTCTGCACAACGATGAACGTAATTGTTCATTAGCACACAGCATATGTGTAGCCACAAACACAAGATAAAATATATCATTGAATGAAAATGAAAAGCATTTCTTACATCTTCGGCCATTTTAGCTGCGTGCGGGTTGCGTCGATAGTAAATATGCTTGTAGTCGTCCATCCACACCTCAGCCAGACGCACCTGATTCCGCATGATGACGTCTGTACCTTTGGGGAAGGTGTGAGGACTCTTGGTGCGAAAGACATGACCCACGACAGAGCAGGGAATGATCTCCAGCTGACCTCCACACTGCCACACCTGAGGCCACGGAACAACGCATGAAAACTCCAGCAGTGAAGCTCAAAACCGCAGCTGTATTTTAACTATTCACAGTACAGTACAGTACAGTACAGGTTTACAGTAAACCTGGAGAATTAGAACTAACCCTAAAAGACATCTCAACATTTTCACCACCCCAGATCTCCATTTTGTCATCGTAGGTCCCTATTTTCTCAAAGTAGGCCTTAGATATAGAGAACAAGCCACCAGCAAAAGTTGGTGTTCTGAAAGAGAGCGAGAAAAACACAAATTGAGAAAGAACCGTACGTTGTGTTTTAACCACGAGACCGTCATGTATGTATCCCAAGGTTTTAATAGTGAACTACACAACAGTAGAGGTTACTTTATCAAGTCTGGAAGTAATGTAACCTTCAAAGTACCTAAATACAAGATCACAACAACCACAGAAATAAAAGATGTTCATTTGATACGCGATACAACCAGACGACTTCTATTATATTATATTCATAAAAACTGGATTGACAGCTGGTCTTGGGTACAAAAACTTTCAAATCCATCTACTTGGAAAGAAACAGAATAATGCACAGACAGTCGATACCAATAAACCTCACCAAAAACATCCATTCTGCCCACCAGGGGTCTCCAGTCCATGTTCCTGGAGGTCCACAGAGCTGCAGAGTTTAGCTCCAGTCTACTCCAGCACAGCTGTCTGGATGTTTCTGTCAGTCTCAAAGATCTTGATCCGCTGCTTCAGGTGTGATTCAGGGTTGGAGATGAACTCTGCAGCTTGGTGGACCTCACTGGAGATCTCAGATCTCCACCATACAAGGTGTTAAAATGAAACTGTAAACATCTCAAGATAAACACATGGACTCACTTTACAGGATAAGTCTCATCTTTGCGTTTAGCAGTCTCATAGTCTGGAATGCCCTCCCAGCCAAACGTGAGACCCCAGTCAAAGTTGCCTCTGTTGTGGGCGCGGGCCGCCGCCACGGGCTTGTAGAACTGGAAGTTGTTTAAGTCAATGGTTGTGATCTCAGGGCTCACCACTGCAGTCGGTTCCTCAACAATACGGGCCAGAAGTGGCTCAAGCCACCCATGAAAGCACTCGCCTGTAACAACCAAACAAACATGAGTAACAGCTGGAGCCTTATAAGATCTCTACTGACACAGAGATTTAAATATCAGCACAGTTTGGTGTCAATTGCTGCATTAGCCTGCTAGTGTATATAGCTTATATGGCTATATAGACATCATACACTACTACAGAAAGAAGATTCAGCTACTGTATCACATGTGCGGGTGCTGTAGACGCTACAGTGTTTGTATCTTGTTCTTACAGCAGTTGTTCAGAATTTAAACTTGTTATCCACGTTAAAAAAATAACTCCACAAGTGACCTGCAATGTTATGTTTTAAACAGAGATGGCGGTAGAGAGGCAAAAGTCACAGATTGCAGCTCTAAGCAAATACGCCGTGTCAAATATTTCAATCCTTTAACTGACAGGTAAGACTTTAGAAATATTGTCTAATATTAGTCACAAAGACTCAAAGTGCACAATATTAGCAGAGAAGAACCTTTTGTCAGGCTGCATAACTTCACAAATGACACGAGAGAGACCTGAGGAACAGGTTCCTAAAAATGTTAACAAGACTGGCAGCTGATAATAATGTACAAACAGACTCTAAAACATCTTGCTAGACTTGTCAGTGTGATGGAACACGTACAATGGGCATCCAGGAAGGTGAGAATCTCGCCCTCAGCTTTGCTCGCCCCGAGAAGTCTTGCAGTGATGAGGCCCTTCCTCTCCTGCTGCCGCAAGACCTTCACGATCTTCAGCGCCTTCACATACTCATCCAGTTTATCATGCAGGTGTTCTGCAAAACCACAGATGATGTTAGAAGAGGAATCATGGATAGAGAAGCTCCTGGATGGGTTACTCAATATCTAAGAGAAGTTAATCCAGAGTTCTGGATGAACTGAAACTGAATTTAGTTTAACAAGGAATAGTTGTTTACAAAAACATGCGGATGTTGTCAAAAATCTAAAAATAAACCGTGTTTTAATCGAATGTTTCCTTAGAAAACACTGTTTGAAAATTCCGATCAGTCGCTCATCGGGAGCTTTTCCATTTCCTGGAATAAACACGTACATGAAAAGTCCACAAGTATGTCGACAGATTACTAACGTTAAACAGGTAGAAGACACATGTCACTTGATGAGTAGCTAGTTCATTTTCACCGGAGCAACTAACCGAGCGGTCCACACACCTGCTGTGCTGGCGTCATCCACCAGGATGATTTCTTTGAGGAGGGCTGCCGGCGTGGCGTGCAGCACACTGTACACCGTACGCAGAAGTGTTGACCATGCCTCATTGTGAAAAACGATAATCACACTGGTGTTGGGGAGAGGAGGACAACGCCGAAACTTCCTCTCAACACACCTGAAAAACAGACGTTACCTTTAAAGAGACGCCACATTAAACGAAACTCAACTTTAAGGTGCAATCCGTAACTTTTGCCTCTCTGTCGCCACCTCTGTTTGAAACATAAAACTGCAGCTTACTTTACAGACTTTACGTATGTTGAAGTCTAACGAAGCCAAACTGACATTTTCCCAGGAAATCAGACCCAACAGCTCAATTTAGTAATCGTAAGAGATTATTATTATTATTATAAACTTACTTTTGTGAATCAGGGTAAATTAAGGAGACAGTTTTGAACACTGATCTGTTATTTACTTGCTCGATAACTAATTTTATTTTTAACCCCCCAAAAAAAGTTACAGATTGCAGCTTTAATCACCCAGCAAACTTAAATGTGAGATGTTGTCAAATGAGGTTGCCTATTTTGGCCTGTTACTCAACAATGTCGCGTCTTTGCCTCGTTTTGTGAAATGTAACAGGTGACGTGTGATTAGAAGGTCCTGCTCAAGCTACAAAACATTAAAGGCTCTAATCTACAGTGAGTGTTTGAGCAGCATTAACATGACCTCAGTCTCAACCTTTATATCAACAGAACAGAACACACCCTTACACGTTCTGTGTGCTAGCAAACATCAAGCACGTCAAATCATCAGTAAACTGGATTGATTCTTACTCTGGGGGGCGTGTATCATCACCCAGACTGCGGTGCAAGGAGATCCGGTCACTGGCAAACTGGTTAAAACAGTGCCGGGTCATGCCTTCCTGTTTCTCCTTCTCCTCCTCTGGAGACATGTCGTCTTTCTGGAAGGCTGCACCATCAGCTCCGGGACTCTGAGGGTCCTGAGGGGGTCTCTCTATCCAAGGTTTGAGGTCTACTTGATTGTAGAAGCCCGGGGGGCAGTTTATGTCAGGGGTGGGCAACTTTTCCACCGGCAGGGGCAGCGGCGCTCCGATCTGGAAAGCAAAATTATTGACCGCCCCACGAACCATCTCGAGAACTTTCTCCTTTTTGTCGGAGAGTTCTCGCAGCCAGGGGTCCTGCAGTGAATCGCTGCTGACGTCCCTCTGCAGCACCAGAAGAACCACCACGAAAAACGTGCCCCCCAAAACGGTGAGCTTCAGAAGCGAGAACCGTCGCCCCATGAGACGCATTCTGCCGGTCACACTCAAACAAACACCTAAGAAATCAAAGATCAAACGTTACTTGTAGGAAAACAATTACAACTTGACATA
>JAZGTI010018469.1:0-11625 GCA_036877585.1 Botia kubotai
GTCTCTGGCAACAATAGCAATACATTAACGCGAGTGGCTCGGCAGCAGAGACCGCATGAGTGAACTGTTGGTACACGTAGTAAAACGGGGGCCTCGCATACTCGGGTTCGACAACGTAGCGCAACCAGTTTTAAATGGATCTGGGTGTATTGTGTGAGAGAGACGCATACAAGTGTATTGTGCCTAATGGTACTGCAAGAGAGAGTAGGATATGAGAAACGCGTCAGAACAGTTTTGAGTTCGGGGATTTTGCAGTGATATAAGCGCCTGTGGGATTCATAGTCCACTCTGCTGGTAAATAATGACCATTGCAGTCATTGGCTAGCAGCATGCAGCCCCTCTCGCTTCGAACGACATCATGACCCTCCACAGCGTTAGTGGCCACACTCATACACACACGTCAGTATGTTGCATCAGGGTTATGAGATCTCAAACATGTTTTAAGGGTTTCTGTTAAGTTTAAAACAAATGGAACTGGTGAAGAGATTTTGGTGTGTGAGAATTTGGCAGGAGACGTGTGTCATTTAGTAAACAGTCCAATGTTACTGAAGGGTCATCTTTAACCATGTCCCCAGAGTCAGCATTACTGGCTGCACCAATACACTTTAGTTATCACACACTTATGCTCAATCACCCTGTTTAATTTAAAGGTTTATTGCCATGACAAGATAGTGAATATTACTATCATGTAAAATGGTCTTATGCTCCTACTGCAGAAATGTGTTTCCCCGTTTCTCTCTGTCTTTCCCCAAGGCTATACAGCTCCATCCCTCCTCTCCTCTTTACATTTACTTGTTTCTCTCGTAAAGGCTGCTAGCATGAAGGTTACAGACCTATATCAACGGCCAATAGCGTACTTATGCAAATTAGCCTGCGCAGGTGTGCATCATGCGTTTTCATATGTATGACCATGTGTGCACGTACTGTGAAGTTCTTCAGAATACACAGTGTGTGTTTCAGTTAACCAACATGCCAATTCACTGTGAAAATACCAGTGTGAGAGAAAAAAACTATTAGCTATTAGAGAATGTTCTCAGAACATTTGATAATGTTCCCTAAAAGTTCTCTCAAGTTATCAAAATATGCTTGCAATAACATTTAGTTTAATAAAGTTTTTTAACGTTATATATATATCATATACCAAAAACATTATTCTTAAATTGGTTGTGGAAAGTTTTAAAAACATTACAGATTTATAAAATTGTTTTAAATAACATTCTTAAAACCAAGCAATAATGTTAATACACTGTTGTAAAAAACTAAACCAGTCAACAATTTTAACATTTTTGTTATTTAATGGATTTAATGGAAACGTTTTTAAAAACCTAAAATTGTTAGCTGGGTATACTTTTAACGCCATTTATAAAATTCACACGTAGCTTTCCGAAGTGACAATAGTTAGTTTGACCATAGTCAGCAGCCTCTGTTTTCTGGTCTCTTAGCATATGACAGTAATTTCACTGTCATATGCTGAATTTAATGATGCTAAAATAACGGCTATTTTCAAATTATTGAACCAAAGAGGTTTCTCCAAGTTTCAAATAAGAAATATAACAGCGTTACTAAAATTAAACAGTAGAAAAATGTTTTGTTTTTAACCAGTGAGAAGAAACCTTGACTGCTGATGTGGAGAAAGTCAACCACCTTGCTCTTCAATGCCCTGAGCACTTTATTTGTTCAGCACATGATGACAGACTGATATACCTGAGACTTTAGTCACAGTAGCGATCCGCAGTGATGGCGCAGACAGATTTTACACGTCTGTAAGTGATTAGATCTTATTGGGCTGTGATTTGCGAAAGGTGAAGTTTAGAATTACTGTACACATGTTCCATCTCATTTGAAAATGGGATGGAACTTAAATAGACACGTTCTGACAGAGTTACGATGTTCAGCCTTTTGTTTCTCTAATTTGGGTGCTAAGCTTGATATTCAGTTCTATGGTACAATGAGATCAAGACAGCCCCTGTAATCATTAGTTTCACAGAGAAAAACAAGAATAGTGCTCTAATTTCATTCCTCTCTGAGCAGTATTAGATAACATTCGATCTTGTTCCACGACGTGAACAGTAATTGATGTTAAGAGTTGCTGCATTGCATGTCTACAAAATCTCTCCGTATTTTTCTGTAACGGTCAGGAACTGACATCACCAATGCCCAACAATCTCAACTCAAAGAGGCTAGACCAGAGCTCTCATCTGCCTCTGGCCCAGTGACATCTGGAACTTTAGCTTTCAATTAAAGCTGTTCTCGATTTGAGTCTCTTCATCAACTTACCTGAAGGTCCATCAGGATTTATCTTCTCTCTGCACTTCATCTCTGGTGGCACAGAGTCCCTCCGAGTTAATGAGAACAGCCGTCAGAAAACAGTCCCGGCTCTGAATATGGATGCGAGCGGGGTTAGTACTCCTCGTTATCCCATTTTGAGACTCTGCAGACCCGAAATATACAAGTTAAAAAGATAGACGTTTATAAGCCACATATAACAATGACTATACTTGTTGTCTCATTATAGGAACTGTTGTTCTATAGCCGATTTACAAAAATATTGTATAAAAACTTGACTTTTAAAAGCAACCTTTGCATTTACAGAAACGTTAATGCTTTGTAGGTCTTAAATGCTCTTGAACAGCATGAAAACACAACCGGCTCTTTGTTTGGGGTTATGATTTCTTTATTCATTAGTACGATGGGGTGGCAGTTTTGGGCTTCTTTCCAAAATACTTAATCAATTATTCTCACCATCCCAGCAGTTGGTGAAAACTCAGCATGCATATGTAATGCAGAGGATGCAAGCAGAACTTAATCAAAGAGAGGGAGGGACGAGGTTTAGATCTCAGCGGAACATACAGATGTGATATCTGAATAAACTGAAGTTCTGAAGTTGTCTCGCATAGAGTGTAACAGTGTAGACTTCTCTTGTGCTGTCAGTACTTTCGTGTACTTCCCTCAACAACTCCCAACACATTGTCCCAGAGGGATTTCAGAACTGCATTGAGCAAAATGGCACAAAAGATCCAGATGCATAATTAACGCTACAGTCATGTGGCTAGAACCGCATTGAACAAAGTGGTGGGCAAGATCCATATACATAATGAAAGCTAAAGTTATATATTAATCTAAGTGCTGAATCTTATTTTACCCGCATGCGAGAGTTTCCTGTGTTTGTTTCCCTATTGGTGAATCATACACTGAGACACTTATATAGCATTCACACTCCGTCGTGCGTGTGTATATGTGTGTGCGCTCAAGTGAGGTGTGAACACACTGCGGCAGGTTGGATGGACTTTGATACTAAGCGTTTGAAGTGCTTACGCCCCTGTTTGCGTTTAGTTTTCGAGGTGACCCGCTCCGCCGTTTGTCCATAGCTCCAGGCCGAGTCTTTGCAACCTGAAGTCATAACTTTCTCTCTGTCTCTGTGAGGCAATGGAAAAGCCCCACAGCGCAGGAATGCACAGTCTCTATCCTCTCCTCCCCTCACTGACTTTACTGCAACAGTAACTATGAAACTGTGTTAGTGTTGTCCAGTTAAACACTCCCGCCCCCCTGCTGCTGTTTATCAGACACATTTGATCTTTGCACTGCAGGGCCGTAATCATAAATGTAGGTGTGTGTTGATCAGAGACAGACAGTTATGTAATTTTCATGTTCTTTTCACAAGGGAAACCCTTTCCTGCTTGCATGTATTATTTAGAAGATTCATATTTATATACCCTATATAGGCTGTATAGGTTTTATATAGTCATTATTATTTAGGAGAGTCAGACCTGTATAGCCCATATAGACTCTATATGGCACAGCAACAGGGACATATACACGCATACACCAAGAAGAGGGGGACGTCTGCAACCAACCCTGACATGTAATTTGGCAGATCCTCAGAGATCTAATTTGTTATTCATTTTTCTACCTTTTATAACACGAAACTCCTAAAGATCTTGCTTGTAAAAATGTGTAAATTCTTTACAGCAGAATCGTTGACACCTGAAATAGATCTATGCATTTTTAATGAGCTCGTGTAAATTGTGTTTGTGGATGGAACCACCCCCCACTGCGTTTTGACCATCTGTTTGCTTGTTTTGTTTCAATTTAGAGACTCATATCATGTGTTTAGCTTGTGGAATACTACAGGGACTTATGGAAATGTGTTTGTAAAGCCCCTAGTCTCTCATTTTGGTTATGGGACCTATATTTTAATCTAGATTGCTGAATTATATATGTATTTGACTTGCCATGTTTCATCCTTGTTGCTGTGAAATACTGTATATATCAGAAAAATATGCAAACTTTGTTGAATCTATTCAAACGTATCTTGTTCATTTCACAAAGTTTGGCAGTAAGTCAAAAAACATCTACATGGTTGCTACAATTAAATATGCATTATGATACATGCATGATGAATGCTGTCGTTCTTTTTGCCCTGGTGTCATTTTGTTTTCACTGAATCACTAATGTAACAGGGTGGAAAAATGATCATTTCCAAATGATCCAAAATGATTTATATTTAGTCCTATTTAGTCCATATTTTATAACCATTTTGAAAAAGAATGTTGTTTACACTTTTGTAAATTTTGGTAAAAAAAAACAACAGAATATAAAAAACAGAAACTTTTGTAAAAAAACAGAATATTGATGCACAGTATTTATTGTTTTTCTGCTTTGTTCTTCTCTTCCTCTATAATTTCCTCCAGCGCTGTCAATATGTCTAAGGCCACTGTTAAGAAGCTGCACTGGCGCTCAAAAGTGCAGGAGAGCTTCGTCCCACTGGGCGGAGCCTCGGGAGAGCTTGGTGTGGCCATTGGGGGCGGTGCAGATTATGGAGAGTTTCCATTTGTCACAGCAGCACCTGGGGGTGGAGCCACAGTTGGTGACATCATCCTAGAAATTGGCGGTACACCTGTCCTGGGATTAACCTTGGGAGATGTGAGAGGAGTTCTGAATTCATGCCCACATCCAATCCGAATCAAAACAGTCTCACCAGGTACTAAATTATCTATGATGAGGGAATTGGGAGGTGTGAATAAGCACATGTTGGATAACAATCCCAGATCACATAACTTCTTAATTGTCTGTATGCAATGGTATTAACCCTGCTATTAACCAACCCAGATCTTTAATCATCTTTGTTCCATATTATATTATATGGAAATATTATGACTGCATTTATTAAACTAATTACTTGGCTTATATAAGAACTTCATTCTCACTGACAACATACAGCCCGAAGCAGGCTGTAATCTCTCCCCTTTCTGTCATACTCCCTGAGGAATCTATTATCCTAATCTAAGATGCCTGAATATGTCAGTTTACGATGCTCCATGGGGATATAATTTAATATATTCATGTCTAGCTGCTGTACCATAAGGTGTCCAGAATAGTATTGCTTGACACCATAAAATAAAAACTTAATTAAGGCATTTGAACTCTTTCTGATTTGTCAACATTGTTGCTGCGTCCCAATTGGCCTACTTATAATATACCCTAAAACTATGTTATGTTTTTGTTTTGGGAAAGTACACTTTGTTTTAGTGCGTAGCAAAAAAGTAGGTAAGTACTGGGACATAATAACGCATAACGGAAGAGACCGTCGTTGCCCAGACAACATTGTGATCGTTTCACAATCACGCATATAAAAATACAACTCCTCCTTGCATTATAATATTGTCTTTATTTATTATTTCTTATGTAATGTTTACCATAAAGTTTCATTTATTATTAATTAAAGCATTACTTATCTGGTTAATTAAAACAGTGTAGCGTCACCCTCTCGCAATGAGTTGTGGGTAATATCAGCCGTTAGTGTGAATGGATCTGCACTACGAAGCGTCGCCGAAAATAGTAGACCATCCGGGTACCGTAGAGATACGCAACATACTACGATTTGAGGCATACTAATTCTAATTCCAAATACTATTTAGGAAAGTGTGTGAATTGGGACGCATGAGTGTCTTAACTAACAAGAAAATTGGTATACTAAATGAGGATCCTGTAAGCTTTAATTTATTTGCGATGCTTCTCAAGACTGCGTTCTTTAAATTTATTTTTTTTCTCTGCTGTTTACAGTACTGAGACATTTGTCATCTAATATCCCATTTTGCGTATCTTCCACAGCATATGTCCCTTTATCCACGTTTGGTGTTTTTGTTACGTTGATGTCGCATTACTACCTCACTTGCAACTTCTTACTGTGACGTAATTTAAACGCCAGCGGCCTCAAAGGTTAAAAGTGATTACGTACCTCGACAAGTGTTTTTGTTTGATACGCAATTTTATTATAGCTAGACATAATTTGGCGTTATGAGTGCGCTCCTTGCTGGTCGGTTTGGAAAACACTCTCATTCATCTAATTATGGCATCTTATTGTATGGAGTCTGGTTAGGACACAGTGTGTTTGTCTCGCTGTGTGAATTACACAGCGTTTGTTATTAATAACAGCATGTAGGAAGTACCTGATATATTGTACAGTGTCAGACGTGAAGTGAATGTGAAAGCCCGCACTCTATTACTTAACCTCACCGGAACTCTGCCCTGGCCTGCCGGATTGATCGCAGTGTCTGTGTGGGGCGGAGCTGGGCATCTTCGAATAACATGGCAGGCAGTTCCCATCCTGAGTATGTAAAGACAATCAATATCCTGCATGCATGAAAGCTAAGTGTCATCTAAGGTCATAACGCACTTTAAAAAATTAATAGCTCAAGAGGAAATGTTTCACCCCGAGTCCTCTTATCGGATTTTCCCAGCTAACAATTTTAAGTTGTAAGAACGTTTCTTTAGCGTTTCCATTAAGTTACAAAAGCGATAAAATAGTTATTTTGAAAGGTCTAAGAACGTACAAAACGTAGTTTCTTTAGACGTTGTATTGACATCATTGCTTTGTTACTCAAAAATGTTTTAATTGTCTTATTTTTAAGACAAACGATCCATTAACAACTTAAAAATAACGTTATTGATGTACATATGGCGTAAAGAAAATTCTACTAACGTTATTTCAAGAACGTCTTTTAATAACTCTGAGAGAACTTTTACAAAACGTTCGCCAATGTTCTGAGAATATTCCCTGGTAGCCGGGATAACACGTGTTCGATTGTGTGCGGAAAGAAAGGACCACCGACTTATATTAAGTACAGAAATCAATAGTGCTACACAGAGCGGTGCTGGTTAGGCGCTCTGCAGTGCTCGATTGTGACAGTAGCACGCTGACCTTAGAGACTTCTGCTGCAGTCTGGATGTGTCTGCAGCTAAGAAAGTGAGTGGGAGGTCTTAGGTGTTACTGTGGTAACCTTCAGTGTGTGAAATTAAGGATGGATCGAGGGTAAGAGACTGTTTTGTATTGTGCGGTGATACATTTAAAAGGTGCATTTCAGTTTGTTTATTTTCAGAACAGTGTTGTTGACAGTTTCATTTTGCCAATTCAACTTTCTCCTCATATTTCCATGGTGACAGCAGCGTTCTATTTGTAAATTTGGCAACAGTGCTGTTATAAGGTTTCAGATCTCCTTATTTCGTCCAATACCGTAGATGTGTGTGTATGCGTATATTCATCTGCATATAATGTAAGGTTTTCTGCTGTTTGTCATCTGTAGGTTCAACTCTCTGTAAAGATTTGAGGCTTTACCTAAGCAAGTGTTTTACACCTGGATCCATGGACAGTCAACTCCAACAGGTCATACGGGAAAACCTCTATCTGAGGGCCGTGCCCTGTAAGTGTGACACACACACACACACACACAAACAGATATAATGCCATAAAACAGGTGTCTTCAACAGGGGTCCTTAGTTACACTGTGATAATCCAACAGTTACTGTTTGATTTAAAAAATATGCATTAAGCTGTAACTTCAGTTAGTCTATAAGCTAAGGTTCAGCTAAATGTGTTAGTGTCCTCCCAAATTAATTAATTAATTAATTAATTAACTTAATGAATTAAGTAAAATTAAAATCCAATTAAAATGATTATTTTAATGCAATGTTTAATTATTTTAATGCAATGCTTTCAGCGCGAGCATTGTAACAAACTATATAAATGTATTAACACGGTATTAGGGCAGGCTTTAAATGCAACACTCACTCTTATACAATATGTCACAGGGGCCCTGCTTCACAGGGTCCTTGGCCTGAAAAAGCTGAAGGCCCCTGCAGTAAAACAACCGCAGTCAAAACAAACAGGCACACATAATGACACAACAACACGGACAACAACAAACACAGAAATGAGACACTGAAATGCATCAGCCGGCAGAAACACGCGTGCAGGCAACTCGTGCTGTAACGCTTTCAGGGACTGTAAACAAATCCAGTTCACACTCACGTCAAACGTTATGTGGAGTCAAAGGTTCAATCACTTTGAGGCAGTGTAATACACTTTAACCGTTGTCATGGCAACTGTCATCAAATGTCACAGCGGCATGCTCATTGTGAACAGCACCGCTCCGTATTTTGCCTTAGCAACAAAACGGTGACTATTTCCAGAAATGATTGCATGCATTTATTAATGTATAGCTCCCGCCAGCTCTTTAAAACATCAGGCTCTCTTCGCCATTACAGCTGATGCATTAAATCAGTTCTGCATGATTCACAATTTGCCTGTTTCCTGCTCTTGAATCCAGAAGCTGCGCATTTGTCTTTGTCTGCAGCCTGAGATTCCCTGCTGTGCCTTTCAGCACTCCTGAGCATGCACACACACACACACACACAAATATGTAAGCACCCAAACACACACCCACTCATGAAGGTACACGCACAAGCCCACACACTCATTCACATCATGTATTATCTCAAACTAACTGCATTTTGCAAATTCAAAACACTTCATTATTTTGACACCAAAGAGCAGCTAATTGTACTGTCACATCTCTGAACTGATTACAGGCAATTTTACAAGATTGTGAACTGTAGGCAGGATGCTTCTCTGTTTTGCTCTTGTGGGATGAAATAGCACAGGTGTGTTAGCATAAAGGTGTTCAGCTGCAAACGTCGTACTAAATGGTTAGCATATGCAGTTGCAATGGGGCATTTCAGGTTAACATGAAATCAAAGCTGATCCTATTTATTTTCTTCATACGCATTACTGGCCTTATTTGGCATGACATATCAGTGGGTTTTATTCCAAAAAAAGAATGGTATGATGTTTTAGCATGTGATGTCATTAGGATTAATGCTGTATACGCCGTATGATGTCACATGATATCGAAGGACAATGCAGTGTTTTGTTAATAATGGGATGATTTATTGTATGAGGAGGCTGAAGGCTTTTAAGTCATTACAGTGTTGGTTATGTTGAATAACTGTACATAGGGTCTATGCATTAGGTTCACTGCCTCATAAAACCGTGTTCCTCTCCTATTGAAGACTTTTGCTTCAGAGCCATTTGTTATGTTGGCAAGGTCGATTGATCAAAGCACGCAGGTTACTTGCTGAGTGTGTATACTGTATCTGTTTTGAAACGCTGGAGTGGAGCAGTTCAGTTCAGTCTAATTCAGAATGCACGTCTGCGTTGGTAATTCAGACCCTGGAAGAGCCACTTTGTCCTAACTTTAATTTGAGATGGAAAGCTGAGAGGGAGTTGTGTAATCTCATCACTGTGGGATTATAGCAAAGCAAGAGATCTGAAGTGTGTCTGGAATCATAATCAGGTGTCACCTCACACTGCTTAAAGGCAGGAGAGGCGACTTTTTTTCCAGACGCATTTTTGTTATGTTGGTTCAAAGTCTGCTCACATCCTGATAGCAATCACTAAATGGTATAAATGTATTTATATGAATATATATGCTTTCTATGGAAGGCGCAGGACTATAAAATGCCTCTCTGAAATTGCTTAACCTACCTTTAAGTCACATGCACTAAAACTACTGTATGTAGTAATATGTACAGTAACAGCGAATACATTGTTTCTGCTTCTAAAGAAATTATATCCCCTTATTTGACACTGTCGTATCAGACATCAAGCTCCGCCTTTTTTCCCTCATCAAGGCCAATCAATTCACTACGTGTCCTGTGTACAAGTGTGACAGCTGTGACTCTGATTTCTCTGTGGTTTCAAATGTGAAAACATCAAAGCGACAGGCAGGAGGCCTGATGGTGATGTCATCTGGAGCTTTTTCAAAGATGCATTAGAGTTTTAGTAAAGGGAAGATGCAACTTTATGAAAAAATAATGGGCGAACTCTTAAAATGCCTCACGCCGGTACAGCTATTGGCTTTTCTATTTTGAGATTCTGAAGGTATATGGGGCTTGTTGTCTATAAACAAATTCATTTTGTATTATTTGTTTCAGTTAAGCAAACATTACTCATGTTTATTTGCGTGTGTATTTTATGAATACTTTGCAGAATACTTTTACTTGCTTTTATTATTTTTTATTGCTACCTTTTAAATGCTATTGTAGGTGTCGATTTTATTGTCCCAAACACAGGCATTTAATCTTAAACCTACTGTAGGCAGTTTTGGAGAGGCTAGCAATAGCCACCTAGCATTGAAAGCGTAAGATCCCGTCCTCCTTCAGAGCGTTTCCAAAACCATGCCTCCTTCAGCTCATGAATGCGATGCAAATACATAGTTTGACAGGCAAGTAGGCATCATTTAATTCGGCCAAATGCATATACGTTTAATGGTTCATGCGCCTTTCACAGACAATATATTTATATAAATAAATTTAGACCACTCAGTGATTTCTGTCAGGATGTGAAGCATAACAAAATATGTTTTCTGAAAAAACTCACTTACCCTGCTTTATAATGTAATATAGTAAAATTGTTATTATATTTTAAACCTATTGCAATTTCAACCAAAAGTTGAATATGTATTCAACTATTTCAATATTTATTGCATTTATTATATTGTATTATATTTTGTGTTGTATTGTACAATACAAATGCGATATAGAAATGTTTGCTTTCCTTGCCCCTCATCCAGGTACAACCAGACAGCCGCGGGATGGAGAAATCTCAGGGGTGGATTATAACTTTGTGTCCATTGAGGAATTCTTCTCTCTGGAGGAGTCTGGAGCCCTGCTGGAAAGTGGGAAGTTCAAAGGTCAGATTCAGTATCTCTTATTCCTTTATTTTATTCCTTTACATGCAGTGCACATAAACATATCAGTTTGTCTGTCTAAACTGAATGCATTGATTGGCTTACAGTTAAAGCCACATGATTCAATTTTAAAACCATTCAGTGTGTCTTTATTTATTGGTCAAATTATCCACGTTAATAGACAAATTGGAAAGACACGCCTTGTTTTAGATGTATAAGGTGGTGTTTAGCCGAGTTTGTGTTTGCATGTGTGCTTATGACCACATGGTGAGGGTCAGGGCAGCATGCCAAAGCTCCAAATGCTCCAGCCAATCAGAATAAGCAGAAGCACCCTCCAGACTGCGGAGAAAATTGCCGTGCTGGTTCGGTTCTGTCCTCCAGCATTATTAGCAGAAAGAGCTGAAAAGAGGCGTAATGGAGAGAGAAGCAGCTTGTAATGCGGACTGATGCCTGAGCGATGGCTTTGTTAGGACTCCCACACAAACCGCTGCAGAATTAAAATCATACTTCGACATCTTTTAAAGATGCTGCTTTTGGATTTATGAACACATTTTTGCTGACTTGTGTTTTTGAAGTTGCTGCACCACTTTGTGTCTTG
>JAZGTI010018470.1:0-11625 GCA_036877585.1 Botia kubotai
GGAGGAAGAAAATGGCCCTCCACTCATCATTCATCATGCCCTGTCACGGGGAGGGGGCAGATTGCGACTGGGGTGTGTTTCTTTTGCGTTACACTGACAAGAGACAGTATATCCAGCAGCAGCTTAACCCAACAATACGAGTCGTCACTCATCTGTACACTAAACCATTTCCTCCCATTTCAGAGAGGGGCAGGTGTAGGTGGGATCCTGAAATAAACCAGTGTTTACCAACCCTCTCAACCAAGCTTTACTAGTACCCCCACAGCCCCACTAGTACAGCCCATTCATTGGCACTCAAACTGAAATGTGTTTTTTACATGTATAATGTACAATACAGTCATGAGATTAATAGAAATTAAATATTATAACTTTTGCACAGCCCTTATTTTATATTTTATTATTGAAACTGTTATTCAGTGGGTTTTTTATTGATGACAAATGTCAAATATGTATCAGATGATAAAGTACAATAATAAACACAAAAATAAAAAAGTTGAAACCTGTTATATTACCCCCTGGGGTAAGTGTATACATGTGTATACATCTGTTCTTTATATCTGCTTGAAATATTGATTTGGGCACTTTTGTTTATTTACTAAAACCTCTATTACCTTTTATGAGCGTTCTTCTGTCACGTCAGCTAGGCAAACTTTGGTAGAAAAGCTTAAAATTGGGTTTTAATTACGGTTCTTTATTTTACAGAACGAGTCCCAGTCGGTTGCCGAGAGCTGCGATCAACAAAGTACATTTCAGATGGTCAGTGCACCAGCATAAATCCAGTAAAGGAACTGGTGTGTACAGGACAGTGTCTTCCCGCTCAGATGCTGCCCAACTGGATCGGCGGGTTCGGCAGAAAGGTCTGGAACCGCAGAAACAGTCAGGACTGGCGCTGTGTGAACGACAAGACCAGAACCCAACGGATTCAGCTCCAGTGTCAGGATGGCACCACCAGAACCTACAAGATCACAGTGGTGACCTCCTGCAAGTGCAAAAGATACTTGAGGCAGCACAACGAATCTGGAAACAAGTCTGACGGATACACTCAGACGAACGCTCAGACGAGACACTCAAGAGCTAAAGGAGGAATCAGAACAGCAAGCTAGACCAGAACCGCGTTTCTGCGTTACCAGATTTTCCCACCTAAGAAACTGTGCATGAGACGGAGAGCTTGTGAAGTCAGCTTACAGGAGCAGGTGGGGACAATGAAGTGTCTTAGTGTTGCTTTGGAGAGCGAGTGCAGGGCTCTGATGAAACGAGAAGTCCACTAGAGTCACTGGTAAAAATGAGAAAAGACTAAATCTCATCGACGTGCAGCCCATAGCAGACTGCCAAAAACATGAGCATAATAATGTCAGAGACCATTCCATATCACTCTAGAAAACAAATGAAAGCAGGCCTGTGACTTTGTTTACTGCCTAATGTGTGATCTACATTTTAAATCACTTGCTATAGTATGTATGTAAATATATATATGCCAGTGACAATAACAGCAGTGCTAAAGGGAATATTTGTACATACACCCACATGTTTGTAATTACGTGTTTTGCTGGACCTTTGTGTGCTAAAAATGCTATATTTTGATGTATAAGTTGATGTAATATATGTTTCTGTGACTCTTGACTTTGGTTCATATGTTTTTAGTTTGTGCAAGCAGGCATATTCGTACAATATATTGCACTATAGTGACATATTCATACTGGCTGTTATGGTGTAAAAGTATTAAAGGAAAACTATTTCAAAACGTCTCCGTTATTGTCGTCCGAATACACTGACCTGCAATTACACATACAGCCAAAAACTAAACACACGACCGGACTACAAAATCTCATCTAAATAGAGTGAAAAATACCATCTTACCAATTATTAAAAAGATTTAATTTATGATTACAAATAACATTCCAAGTATTGTATGTGGTAGGGTGGTATAACTTGCAGCTGACAACTACATTTGACAAAAATGTCATATAAACCTTTCATGCAATACGCAGTTTTTTTATTGCACATTGACGCTATACAATATGATAGCTGATGGTCTCATAGTAGCGCAATAGAGGTTCAGTTGCCGGTGGGTACATTTTACATTTATGCATTTGGCAGACGCTTTGGATAAAAGCGACTTACATTGCATTTTACTATACATTGTTTCCGAGTATGTGCAATCCCTGGTACCGAACCCATGACCTTGGCGTTGTTAACACCATGCTCTAACCACTGAGCTACAGGAAAGGGTAACGTGTTGCATGTGACACGCAGGAACGCTGCAGTTTCAATGCTGCAAATCACTCGTCATTGTCGATGCATGCTGTCGGATAACAAGCAAGGATGGTGCATGTGAGGAAATGACAAAGCACGTGGGGAAAACGCAGCGAGATAGCGCTTCTCCGCCCGCCAGGCCTCTTGATCCCGGCTGTCTGCTTACATATGACACCGAGCGGGGCGCAGACAGGCTCAGTAGAGCCGCGGTGGATTTCGGGTAACTGTAGTTCTACCAGCCGGCGGCTCCGGGGAGAGGATGGGACTGTCCACACTGAAACAATTCTGCACGATTCTCAACAGATTACACGATTCAAGCCTGTGAGATTACCCAGCTCACGTCAGGCAGCACGCTAACCCCGTTTCTATAAACGTAATACCTGCTATTACTAGATAAATGAGAGGAGAAACAGAGCTATAATAAATCATTGTGTCTGTCACAATTATGTGCATTCGTTTGGCAGCAGGATCTTTTCTGTCTCGAAGTATACAGGCTGGAGTCCAAGAACACCTTCTGCACGCAGACCTTTTTCCTAAGACCAGCTGCAGATGCAGCTTAATAAGAGTTTGTATTTTACCTAAATTCCGTATTTTTGCCGACAAGGTTCCAATTTAATGTTGCCGTAATTTATGTTTTATTCATTCATTCATTCATTCGTTTATTTGTATAACATTCTCTACCTGGACGTGTTTTTGTGACGTCGGCTCTGTTAGCCAATACGAAACCTTGGAGGCGGCTCTCTGCCAATAGCGAGAGTTTAGGGGCGGGGCTACCTGTTTCCAAACAAGAGAAGGCGGGGTGGTGTTTTGGAAACGTGTTTAAAACAATTTAAAATTTTCAATTAAATAGGTAAAATTATCCATAATACGATCGTGGTACCATAAAGAACAGGGTTGGGCAGTGATTTTAGGTTATCCTGTTTGATGCCAAACAGATGCACGTCCAGCACCACCTGAACAAAACTTGTTACCTCAAACCATCGTTAAAATGAAGAGGTTATGTCTTCTTAAATAGAAATTAAACTTGGGCAAATAAAATCTGTTTCCATCTTGCATTATTTTGACAGATTATCATGGATTGGAACTATTGACTTGGAGAACCATGGAGAACCGTGACTTGATGCTAAATATCATCAGAAACTTCAGGCACACAAAGGTGAAAGTGGTCTACGGGGGATCCACCAGACACAGATTAATCTTCAGTGGACTTCAGATCTTCAGCAGTAATACTGAGGATTTATTGACTCCTAAACCAAAAGTCATCATCCATGATGCTGTACGACCGTGTGTGGATGGGGATCTTCTGGCAGCTAAAGAGGAGGGGGTCCTGATGGAGAAGGACAGGTTAGTGCTTTTTTGTCTTAATAGCTGTATCTACAACACATCTCAGTGTAGGAGTGTGCTGATTCTGGATCAGTTTTAGTTGACGTCTCTCAACACTACGTCTCAAAACAAGAAACTCGATAAGATGTTTTTAAAGAGGTTTTTAATTGTATGACATTTAAAGGGCCTCCGATTTTCCTAAAATTCTCAGAAGCAATGACAAGGGCTGGCAAGTAGCTGTTGATGAGACACACGGATATTACACGTGTCCTCAAGCAAGGAGATCGGATCAGATTGTTCACAAATGAACCAAATGATTTTCAGAGCATGAATTTGTCCTTTTCCACCGTTCCCTTCAGGAGCCGTTTGTCCTTCGGTGTCCACGGTTCTAGCCACGACCTTGGAGAGCTACCTGGACCACTCACTGGAGAGAGCAAATAGCGGGCCAGTGAAACGCCTCAGGGATTTCCTGATGACATCATTTTCCAGCGGGTATGAGCAACCCAGACACCTTTACTGGCTTGAGTCAACCCCCAACTTCAGTGTGCAGTCAAATCTCATTACAAGAAGTTTAGCGTTGTCCTCTCTCGCTACAAAGCTCAAACTCCTTGAAATCTCCTTAGTGACTTTTATGCTTATTTTGGGATCTGAAGATTTATGTCTTTACATTAATAATCACTCGCAGTTACTTTACTGTGACAGAAATCTTGGAGTCGTTTCGGTCTTTTGTTCATCGTCCTTGAGATCTGCACAAACCAGCGAGTTCTTCTGCACGGGGAACACAGCAGCTTGAGGTTTTATTGTTATTATTCCCTTAGCGTTATGTTGCGTGACAAAATCATAAATCAGAGTTATTTAGCCTGGCCTGGGTTACATAGCAAACTGTAAAAAAAGGCCAGTTTTATTACCTCTCACGGTCGACTCGAGCATTGTCTGCCGTTCAGTGTTGTTTGATCCAGCGTAAGTTTCTCATACTGTAGTGCTGGATGTGAATCTTAGACACACCAAGTGTGTATATATGAAGTTTGTGTATGTATGAAGGTGTTACCTATTACAAAATAAAAGTGTTACATGATTGTAGTATTGACTGAAGTATTGAAGTCCAGAGAGAGGGGACGTACACAAAGGATGTGTGTTGTTTGGAAGGACACACAAAAATGACTCTTTTATACAATTTTTCTCATAGTTATTGCTTTACGACTTTGTAACCTTTGTATTTGAGTAACCTTTAGCAAACAGTTACAGCTAGAAACGTTAAAAGAATCATTCAGAGTTATAGTTCTGCTGAGAGAACCACATTCTGGGTGTTGAATTTTTTTTGCTTCTGGAAAGCTTTGATTTCACAGTCGTGTTGTTTCTGGCGGTGATATCGAACATTAGCCTCAGTTTTTCGTGTCTTTTCGCAGCTGCCCATCCTCCATTAACTGTAAATAAAGATAAGCTCATGACATGAAGGAAATACTGTCGATGAGACGAGTCTGAAGAATGGGTCATATCAATCTCACTGGAGTGTTATCTGACACCCCATGCTCTTCTGGGGCTTTTCTTCTCTGACCCCAACTATGAAATGTCAGCAAAGATTTATAATCTGCTCTTTGCTTCTTGAACCCAATTCCATCACATGACATGAGGTAGTCCATACTTCTTTTTTACCAAGTATTCACCGCGTTTGACGCCTTTTACAAAGGGTTTTTTTTGGGTTGATGTTTTTGAGGTAGCACTCGCTCCACGGGCAGGTTTTCGACCGTCGCCGAAGGCCATGTGTCAGAACCCTGTCTGTGTTAGTCTGTAAATGACTAATGAGTGCTATCCATTGAGTGTAAGAGAGCTAGTGCTTTTCAAAGAAGAGAGACATCCAACCCTGCGAGGGACCGGCTATGCGTTGATGAAAAAGAAGATGCCAAAGGTTAAACGATGGCAGGATTTTTTCTCCTTTAATTGGCCTTGAAATCACCGTGCTCTGTAAGCTGTCCTCGTCACGCAGGATGAAATATTGCTGTATTTATTGCGCTCGGTGGCGTGATTTAGCCTGTAATCCACACGCTGTCTTTGAGCGATAAGATTCAAAGACTATTCAGTTTTCAGAATCTGGCATTTTTTACCAAAATCTCTCATGCCCACATGCATGTTTCTGTAAGATATTGTTTTTTTAATATTGCGCTCTTTAATATCAGAGTTATTTCAGACGAGATTAAATCAATGTGATTAAATGGAAATTTCTGAGTTTCAGACGAGATCTCAACTATGTGTCAAACTGAGCTCAGATTTGCCAAGTCTGTAATCAAAAGTCAAGAGTACTGAAGGCTGTAATATGCACTCAAACATTTCTTATGCAATTGATCATTATTTTAGCTACAATCTACATTAATTTTGCAGATCTGTACTCTTGAATATTTTTTAACTATTGTCTCATTTGTTTCTGTTTTTTTAGGAGTTTTTTTAGCAATTTTAGGAGAAACATCTGAGACAAAGTTCATACTAGAAACAGAAATGAGATCTCCATCAAATCTTCTGAGCTTAGAAAGAGCAACTGGTGAGAAATGAACTTTTGCTCTGGGTCATGACCTCACAGTTAACCCACTCACAGGTGTCAGTTTGAGAGCGGACTGATGCTTGATACACAGTGATCTTTAAAAGCTTACATGTGCTTTTCACTTACTGTGTTACAGTGAAAAGCCTCTTTATTAGTGTAAATTTAAATGTTTATTGTCAGTGACGACTGTGTGAACATGCAGCGTTTGCCGTACAGGACAAGACTGATGAGTTTGCTGCAGTTTTCTCTGCTTCATCTTTTGCAGTGCAGTAAATTTGATTTTGACGTTGGCACGGAGTGTCTGCATTTGGCCCTGCGGTACTGTGGAACAAATGCTAAACTTATAGAGGGACCACCATCTCTGTGGAAAGTAAGAGAGAAAGTTGTTTTCTTGCTTTCAAATGTATGTGATTTATGGCACATCCATTAGAGAGCGAATCTCAGACCGCATTAAATATCTCAGATTCAAAATCTAATTTAAACCTTGTCTAAATCTAATCACATTTAAGTCAAAGCAAATGTGTATGATGAAGATGAAGCGGACGACATTACAGATATGGATAATATAAAGTGTAATGAAAAAAACTTTGCAAAAAGCAAAGCTTAAAAACAAGCTTTTCAAAAGTCTTATGTCATGTGAATATTATAACAAACAGTAAATCATTCTGTAACAAATTGTATGACCACAAAACAAGTACAACATTACTATTTGGCATGTTTATTCTAGGTACAAACAGTTATTGATGCACAATCCAATTATGTGATATTTCACAGCTCTTAAATGTGCACATTTTCCCTTTCAGGTCACTTACAGGCGATATTTAGCAGCTGCTGAGGCTATTATTAAAGGTATTTAATAGAATTTTATTTTATAAAATACATCAACCATTTTATCACAAGAATTCAATGTTAATTTCCACAGCTGTTCTGCACACGTGATCATGTGATGATGTATTTTAACTAGGCAAGCCCGGGCATGCGTTTTATTTAATCGGAGACACTATTTGACGAACTATTAAAATGTGTGTGTGTGTTTATGCGACTGCATATGATTGTGGAGATCATGGAATGTTTCCATCCAGGATTCGTACCCTGGCTGTGTGTTCAGCCAGTGCATTAAGCTGCTGTTGGAATACAACCTGTTTCCATAATGCCAACCAAGTGGAATAAAACAACAGATTGTCTAAAAATGTCCATTTAAAGAGCCGGTCGAGTATTATTACTCTCTGAGGTCTCTGTTTGCAGTACAGGTTCCCGGCGGCATTATTTAAACGTGTAGCAGTTAGCAGGTTGTCCTAGCCCTCAATATCTCCACTTTTACATCTGTTGAAAGGTAGCAAATGAGTCGTTTATCCGTAAGTTTAAATAGAAGGATTGCTACTGTGATTAACTTCAGTATTTTAAAGTGACACTTAAACATGAAATGTAACGTAATATCTGGGATTGCGCTTTGCAGTACTTGTAGCAGACCGCTGTTCAAAAATCGGTGATTATCGGTTATTATTATTTGTCTTAATATCCTCATTTCCTGTTCAGAGGCTCTTTCCACATCAGTGTGTCTCAGCACAGAAGCTGCTGCACAAGCCGTCGAGCTGGCCAGAACCTTCCAGGAGAACCTGGCAACCCAGAGCATGGTACCATAAAGACAACATGGTTTATGGTTCTGATTATGACCTCATCACCCTGCTGTTTAGTTAGCATAACGGCTGCATGGGGCATCTCTATCTTTAAAGCTATTTGTCTAGGAACTCCTCCATTCTGAAGTTCTACCACCCCCTACCCAGCTTTCACCTGTCTCACAGCTGTATGAGGTCTCACAGATGGTGAGGGATCTGTACTCGTAATAGATTAGGTGTTCAGTACAAGTGTGACCCCCATCCAATTTATTCCACTTTGATTTTTGGAGGTGATCCAACTCAAGTCACTTCTTTAGCTCGTAGCTGCTGCTGTACCTGGAGGTATCTGGAGGTATCTGGAGATATCTGGAGATATGTCCATGTCACATGTGTCACATCTCACTTTTTAAATTCTGGCTGTGTGCCATGGAAACCCATCTAAAGGACCATTCTAGGTTCTTCATCAAGCAGTGTCAGGCACCTGAATGTTGCTGGAGGTCATGCAGCATGCATCTCGACCTGATTGCTTCCAGGCCTGCAGGTTCTGGTCGGGTCAGTTCTCCAGGGCTGTTTCTGCTTCTCCAGAAACAGGGCTGTTTCTGCTTCTTCTTTCAGCTCCAGGGAGATGAAAGAAAAGTCGGAGATTACAGATGAAGAATCGAGTTTGTCCCAGTGCCATTTGTAAGTCTAATCCTCATTACCGCGTCTCTGTTACAGCAGAGCTGCTTGCTGTAGGAGTGCCGGTGGTACGACTGGCTCTCAGTGTGTTTGGTTATAAAGTCCAACAGAGAAGATAAGAGGATCCTTTCAGCAAAATGTACAAATGACACCAGCGTAAACCACAGATAAGATCTTAGCAGGAATATGGAGATCTCCTGGAATGACCCATAATGATCGTCTTCATTTAAAGCTGCAATATGTAACTTTTTGGGGGTTAAAAAGGAACAAAAAATCAGTTATTGAGCTAGTACATACAGATCAATGTTCAACACGATCTTATCCTGATCCTCAGTGGAAAGTTTACAATAATAATATAGAATCTGAGATGTCAGGTCTGGTTTCACAGGAAATGTCGGTTTGGCTTCATTTGACTTCAGCATATGTAATGAAAAGTACGTAAAGTAACCTGCAGTTTTATGTTTTGAACAGAGGTGGTGATAGAGAGCCAAACGTTACCGATTGCTGCTTTTTGACGTAAAAAAAAGCAGCAATCGGTAGACGTAAACGTTTTCTCAGTACTGCTTGGAAAAACAAGTCTGAATCTATGTACCATAAGGTGTGGATGTCAAGCGTGGGGTTTATATGACATTTGGCCCATAACTGAGTGACACTTACATTCCTTAGCTGTGGGAACTTGAGATGATTCTGAGCTGAGAACATGTATGTAGTGTGTATGTAAAAGCCTAAAGCAGCGCAAGTAAATCTCACAGCAAATATCTCTCGGTTTTCACTGTAAATCCATCCGAGACTATAAAATTCCATCGATTACAAGTAATCCTGGTAGGTTAGCATTTCAGCGACCCTGAATAACTCGTGACTGTAATGTATTCCTGCGTCAGCTCCATATTAAACCAAGACAGGAAACTTCTAGATCGTCAGCATGAGATTTTGTGACGCGTAACTGCGGTTGAAAGCAAACTCCCTGCCCGGTCAAAACAATTTTCACTTGTTGAATTATTTATAAATCCTTCATCGTCATCAGTAAGATCATTTGTTTGTAAATGTATCACAAATTACAGCATTAGCAGAATTTTGGCACGATCCGTAACGCCTGATGAGGGCAAACCGTGCGGCTCCTTCCACTGATTTATTTTCGTTTTAAAAGTCTCATTTTCGGCTACCAGTAAAATAACCTGTAAACACATCTCATGCCGCAGCCCAACCTGGTTCAGATGTCGGAATAATCTTGTAAATCCACAGCTCAGAGCAAACTGCTGTTCGCCTGAAGCCGCAGTTGGTTATCTTTCAAGAGTAAATAAGTCTCTGCATGTGTTTCCAATAACCATTTCATATTTCTCATCAAGGTCGAGTCCGTGCCAAACAGTTCTGTTTATTTCTGTTTATTTCTGTTTATTTCTGTTTATTTCATCTCTGTACGAGATGCTGGACGAGGCCAGACACACTTATACACATTTTATTCATTCTATTTGTTACCGTTGAATGTGTAAATATGGTTTCTGATGTGGAGTACATATATCATGTACATATATATTTATATTTACTACATATTTTGTAAAATACTTCACTTTAAACACTTTAAACACTTTAAACACTTTAAACACTTTAAACACTTTAAACACTTACATATTTTACTTATTTTATTTTACTTATTTACATATTTTACTTATTTTATTTTACTTATTTACATATTTTACTTATTTTATTTTACTTATTTACATATTTTACTTATTTTACTTTAAATCTTTAATTTCTTTAGACTTTAAATTTTTCTACTTTTGTTTCTGTAAGACGGTCGTGCAAAAGCATTTCACTGCATGTTGTACTGTGTATGATCTTGCATGTGACAAATAAAATTTGAATTTTTGAATTTGAATTTGATTTGATTACATTTTAATAAAGTTTCTGATCTTCACAAATGTGGTTGCGTGTTTTATTAATCTTTGTGTTCTATATTTTACAGATGGTGACAGACATCATTACATGTGCAAAGCAGTACAGACTACCTGTCAAAAACTGGAAACTTCATTCAGAAAATGGTATGTAACAAACAAATACACAAGTAACACAGAAGTTAAATATGCACTGCAATGCCAAAGACCCTTAATTTAAAAATAAAAAAACGGTTTTAATTGTTAAATAAAATATACTTGATCTTTGTGTGAGTATCATGCACATATTTCTTCATGCATGTAATTTCTTAATTCATATAATTTCATTCATATAATCTTGTTATATTGTGATGTAACATTGACAGTATTTGCTGTGTTTTTGTTTAAGAATGGATCAAACATCTCGGGGGTTCTAGAAATGGTTAAACATTTAGAGAAAACCAACCGTGCTTGTTTATATCCGGTAGTTATTGTTTGGGTCTCTCTATAAACCAATCATAGCAGCCTGTACATCACACAGCCAAACACCCTTTACGATCTGCTTTATATGAACTGTATTGTTCTCCGGTTAAACGTGTTTAACCATTTTTAGCTTAAGTTGTTGGTAAGGTACCAAAGGTGACATTTAATGTTGAAACATACACAGAATTGGAGAGAATTTGATTGTGAGCTGAAAATGTATTTTGTTTATCAATGTAACGATGTGACATCATATTCCAGCAGTGCTAAAAACATTCAGCCCTCTTTCTGCTCCCTGTCAAACGAGCACACACGTTTTAAACTTATTTTGCTCTCTGCTGTGTTAACACACGTGTGGCTTTGGTATTTTATAAGTGGAATATATCAACTTTTTGTTTGAGTTATGTGATTTTTGAGAACGCATGACCTTTGGCCTAGTTTGTGTGTAATACTTCAAACAGTGCAGGATGTGTGTGTGACTTATCTGTTATTTTTATGTAATGGTAGTAATTTCAGACTGTGATTACAGAAGATAGCTTGAGCAATCGCCCCGACACCAAAAATATGATCTTATCCAATCCAAACACTTCTCCAGTCCAGATCTGCAGGGGTCAAAGGCAAGTGAAAAGAGAACAATGTTCTGAGGAACAGAAAGAAAAGGGCTTTTTTTACAACTGTGTACCGCATATCTGCCTTACGGTACTGTTGGGAATCAGAGAAACCAGATGTGTTGTTTTCTGCTTTGCAGCATTCCTGAAAACATCTTAGTCTTCAGTCTGTAAATGTCGTCTGTCTCGGCTTGATGAACGTGCCTCTTAAATGTGTTTTGAAAACATTGAAAACACGTTCTGTGCTTGGTTATAGGAACGTT
>JAZGTI010018471.1:0-11624 GCA_036877585.1 Botia kubotai
CCTTAAAGGTCCGAATGCAGGGGTCCAATTCTGTAGCACTCAGCTCATTAGAGGACATGATGATGCTGCGGGTGGAACTGGCCCTGTTTTGCCCCCTTATGAGTCACGCTGCCAACTATTTCCTCCTGTTCTCGCAGTCCACTGGAGGTTATGCCATGCAACCTGATGTTTTGTGTGTCAGACAGGAATATCTGTGTGAGCTCGGGCTGTGCTATCCTCTCTCTCTCTCTCTCTGTGTGTGTCAGCTTAGTCTTTCGCCAATGCAGTAGAATAATCCCCTCTCATTCAGTTCCACTGACACACTGAGAACAGTCTCTCTCAGCGCAGTCACACCCCCTTCCTGTGAGAGCAAGAAAAAAACATACTCTATCCTTTTCTATAACCACACCTCTCTCACCCATTTCTCCTTGTAGGCAAGGTCTCTCTCTCTTTCTCTCTCTCTCTCTCTCTCGGTTGCACATAACTGACTTCTTTATAGAATAGTGGTTCACTCTTCTTGATATGACTCACACTTTTATTTATTTACATGTCTGTGTCTTCCACTCACTCCTCTCGCGTCATTCACTTCTCCCCAGACATTCTCTCACTTCATTCAGTTCCAGGAAACTCCATTTTTAAAATATTCAACAGTGGGCAAGAGCAGGTCTTCTCTTCTCTCATCAGTAGCTTCTCTCTTCAGGAACTACAGGGCATAGCCTCCCTTGACGCTCTACACAGAAATAGGAAGCCTGGAATCGAAACCAACCTATCACACCTAACTCTGTCGCCTCAGGTGGTATTATCAGAAAACAATCAGAATAGCTTTGAGAACACCGCATTAAAAAAAGGTGACTGGCCAGCGGTTTGTTTGTCTGATGGGTGACTGACTGAATTTTGATGAGGGCTTCTGCCCTTTCACAGCTCAGTGACGTTGAAGACACTGATAAAAGGAAAAAATCCCAAAGCGATTTAAGATCAGGATTAGCTGTGTGCACGAATGAAGGGTTAGATTTTAAAGGGGCTGAATTAAAGAGAAAAAACATGGCTATGGAAAATGATTTAAATGCCACAGACGCAAACAAAAGCAGATAATTAAAGACAAAAAAACACAGTGTTTGCGTGATGGTGCTCCAAATGGAGTACATATGTATTTACAAAACATACCAAGACACCTGTGTGTAATTTCGACAACCACAAAGGAAATTCGATGCATGCCCTCATTTATATTTCCTTTCATTAACATTTCACGTTACCCTCAGCGTTTAATTGTTCAGTCAGAAGGCAATAAATATCTACAAAGCTGTTGGATCCTTAAAAGTAATAAAAAATCCACACCAAAAGAAATAAAATAAAAAAAATAGTGAAACTATGATGTGTAGCATTTCTGGAGGTGTTGAATTTCCTTCAAAGCGCCCTTGATCGTGAAACGGCCGCCTGCTCGCCCTGCATGACAGCAGCACAGCGGGGTTATCTCTGTCTCTTGTGAAGGCATGCCGAAGAATGGAAGCATGTTAGCCAGCTATCAACCTGCCAGTCAAGAACCGCCGGCAGCCAGGGCTTCACCATGGAGACAAGAGAGAAGAAGTAATGAGATCAGGAAAAAAACTAAATATGAGAGCATAAACAAAAAACCAGAACAGATGGTGAAATGTTTTCTGTGTTAGTTTGACTTTGATCTTGAAACGCAGAGGATTTATGATAGATGACTTCAATTCCCTCAGTTTAGCTTGGTACACAGCTGGGTTGACGAGTCAGAGGTTCAGATCGGAGATTTCTGGGAAGGAACAGGGCGATAACCGCCACTGAGATCATAATCCGGATGGCTGTCAGTATCACTATGGTAAGTATCAAGTTGTTTGCGGGCTAGTGCAGTTGGTTAACTGTACTTAACAGTACTACAATTTGCACGAGTGGACCCCCTTCCTCTTGGTATTCTAGTACAGTGCACTATCTGTTCAAAGAACAAAGAAGGAATGATGTGAGGATGAGTAAATATTAAAACTGTAATTTTTGGATGCACTATCCCTTTAATTTTCCCTCAATCTTGGTCCATTAAAGGGAAACTCTTTGGTTCTCCCCATGCAGTAGACACTTCCTTACACAACACACACATGCTCAGTGGACAGTCATTATTTCCAGTCATTCCATTATTTTCAGTCATTATTTTGACTCTATAACCTTTGCATTAACAGCCTAGATCTTTAAAGCTTAAGCCACTAACACAAATTCTTTGCAAGGTCCTTGCGCGGTTGCTAAACCCAAACACTTATGTAAATGTCTAGCATTGCTGTGGAAACCGGGTTCAGTGACAAGGAATGTAAATATTCTCAAGTCACTCTGACTGACCTTTCTGAGTTGGGAGCCTATTCACTGAAAGAACCTCTGAGGAGAGTTCTTACATAACCGAGCGTCTTACATAAAGCCACTTCCTCACTCCTGACCGACGCGGTGAGGGAAGTGATATGGCCCATGAGGACCCTCGTGCTTGTTTATAAAAGAAAACGGATGTGAAATGGACTCCAAAAGGAAAATATGAGGAAAAATTAAAGAGATGAGAGACAGAACCATAACAAAGTGTGTTACAATGCGACAGAAGGAGTATTACGGAAAAAAAAACAGCTGAGTGAAATTTAAAACCATTAAACAATTACAATTTGGGACAACTCAATACTAATCTATTATTGACGTCATCATTTAGGTATTTTGTCATCTGAACACTGTATCATGTAAGATCCACTTTATCCCAAACACACAATATTGGCACAGGCTGTATACTTCGGTACATCTGTTGTGGCTTCTGCCCACAACAGTAAATAATGCATCAAGCAGATTAAATTCTGATTTTACATCTGGCGGATGATAAAATGAGTGAGAAAATCACCCACAATTACACTGATGGATCCGAGCCATATCTAGGGACCAGTATATTATAAAGACCCAATGTTGCACGCTAGCAACCACCTATCAACACCATAGCAACGCATAGAAAAGTATTCCGAACGCAGACCACATAGAAACACCCTGGCAACTCCCCAAAACACCCTAGAATGTTTTCACACTTAATCAACACTGACGTTTTCTTCAGAAATAAAAAAAATCAAGTTGCTAACGTAACTGTTACCTTACACCCTTTCAGTAACTCCTGGGGTTTTAATGTGCTTTTCTTACTGCCATGTAATTTATGGGTAACTGCATCAGACTCTAAGCCTTCAGTAAATTGATGGAGATGATTGGAATGAGCATTCCACTCGACTGCGGGAAACACTGCAGTTAACAGTGTGAGGAAATGCAGGTCAGTTTGACTTAGAAAGGAAGATGATTACTATAGGCTCTCTCAGTCCCCAAACAATCTCCATTATCTGGTCTCTAAAGCACAAATTAAGCCTAGAAAGTCCAAGTAAGTCAACAAAGTTCTCAGCACAAATACACACACAATGGTGTAGCTGTATATTGGGACAAATTTGTACCCAGAAGTCAACAAATCCGACAGTCTTGACTCAATCACACATTGACACAGGGCTAGTTGCTCTCACACCAGCCCTAAAGTGACTGTGTTGCCAGATCTTGACAGAAAAAGAAAGGTCTACAACAAAAACAAATAACCTAAATACTTTATACTGGAATCTTTAACAGTTAAGCCCAAAAACAAGCCCAAAGACGCTTATAATAATGGACATGGCAACACTGCAAGAAAGCGCTCTGCAAAGCAGCCTGCCGAGCATCATTTGCTAAGCTAAAACCGACAGACATAAGTCTTTGGGAGATATAATTTTGAAAAATACATAATTTTGTCCTGGACACCATGAATTCTAAGAGCAGTCCTTAAGGTTGGTAATAGTAAACATCATCATCTTAAGCCTCACTAATATAGCTTCTGTGTTATAAGTATGTGTGTGTGTCTACCGTGTGTATTGTCTTGGTTACCTATGTAACCCTCATTCCCTGAAGGAGGGAACAGAGACATTATGTCAACGAACTGACGTATGGGGACATAACGTCGAACGTGACTGACTGAAAGGGAACTAACTTTAGCTATATATGTAATAGACAAATCCAAAAAAATGCCCTTAAAATACAGAGAAATGTCAAAGACAAAGGACATGTTTTTCTTCAAGTCTAATTATGTCCAAAGGTTTGTTTCTGAGTTAGGTATGGGTTTGAGAACAGAAAATATCATTAGCCTGGTATAAAAACAATGGAAGTCTATGAGATGATCTCAATACTCTGTCTGTGTATGTGTCCCAGCCAGCCCCCATAATTCCTTCTGTTTGATGGCTCCTGTGGCATTTCCAGGTGAAGAGTCACATAGAAAGACATGTCTCAAACGCTCTGACTAAGAGCTCTGAAGGACACCATCAATAGAAAAAACAAAGCCATGGAGACAGACGATTCTAATCTTCCACAGACAACGTCACCAGGTAATCAGAAAAGAACACTGACTGGAAAAGAGCGTACATAAACACACAATGAAAGCACAGAGTCACATGGTACGTGAATAAATCATTCAAGACGTCAAGAATATAATTCACAACCTCTCGAAGGCAGTGTAATTTTTCAAAGCAAAAATACTGTTGCCTTGAGATAATGCTGATTTCCCCAATAACTGTGAACGCTGTGGCACTATCATTAAAACAAATGATGTAGCCCCACCCTGGTAACACTGACTCAACCAATGGCGTGAGTTTTGGGTGGTACTGCATCGCAAACTGACCAGTAGTAGAAAGGTGGCGTGTTTAAAAATCTTGCATTAAAACAGTCATTATTCTTGCAATCCCGCTTGGTGCTGAAGAAATTGTACACGTCCCCTTTAAGACCCAACAATGGCTAAAACGTCACACAGCCAGATCTGTTCTGACGTCATACAGCCTATTATACTACAGGAGATAGATTAAAGCTAAACAGACAAACAGCTTATGCCCTGGAGGTTTGTGTAATAGCATTTCTGAATGGAACATAGCTCTACATCTTACACTGTCTGTGTGACAGTGTGATTTCATTGACAAATTAATCTATCCTCGCTCTCTCTCTCTCTCTCTCTCTCTCTCCCTCTCTCTCTCCCTCTCTCTCTCTATCTATCTCTCTCTTATAAACACCACTCTCTCTTATAAAGACCAGAGCCATAAAACTATATTTCCATATACAGATTCTCCATCCAGAGAAAGTGAGTAAAGTCGCTGATGAATTTGCCTGGCAGACAGCTCAGTGACCTGCGGTGTCTGTCCTCCAGCATCATTTCTTATGACTGCCCCGTAAAGCTTTCCCACAATGCACCTGGGAGCGCCCAAATCAATGTGCAACAGTCACGTCAGCAGAAAAATAATTCAGCAGCAAAAATAGCACTTTTCCCAAACCCAGTCTCCTGATTCTCCTGACAAACCCATCAAACAAACAGTTTTAACAAGAGCAGAACTGCAGGAGTGTGAGCTCACAGGACAGATAATGAAGGTCTGGTCTTTGGTCAGGTAAGTCTGAGTCTTTGTATTCCTGCATGTTTCGCATGTAAAGATGCATGCAAGTCTAAAAAAATAAAAAAACGGTATATTTCTGCAGCTTAAGCAACATGTTATAGTGAGATAATAAGGATCTATTAAGTATATGCTAAGACAATAGGGATGTCACTTATTATTAAAGGGACAGTGCCCCAAAAATGGCATTATTATAATGCTGATCTGAATATGTACTGTCTTAATTTTTCTATACAAATATACATTTCTATACAAATATACTTTTATATACATACTTTTATATACAAATATACTTTTTCTATAAAATAATTTTTAAAAAATGTTTAAGGACCAATTCCAGTGACAAAAAATAACACATTAAAAGTACCGTACAGCATTAAATTGGTCCATAGAACTTAGTGGCCTACATTTCAACCTGTTCCTCACATAAAGTTATGCTATGTCTTTAGCACACGTTGTATGACTATCAAAATACTTTTATCATGAACATTTTGTTTTGGAACTTTTTTGGAGTTTACGTCACCATGGCCCCAGGGACAAGCACTGGAAAAACACTGTTTTAGGATTCTTTAAAAAAAATTCCCTGCTCTACAGAAAATGACATGAAGGTGAGGAGTATTTATTTTTAGCTGAGATATTTCTTTAAAACAGTCTCATACAAACATACTGAACATGTAGTATTGACTGGATGGCCTACATTTATATATAACAAATGTTGGTCTGTTGTTTTACAAATGTTCATGAATTCTTATGGGGCTTAATAATCCAGAGGTGTCAATTAATTGAGAATAGGACTTTGACCTATTTTAGTCTCAATGCTGCCCTCTGCTGGCACAAAACAACCACCAGCGCTTAATCTATTTCATCCAAAGATAAACGTATAATAAATACACCAAATTATAAAATGAGTTAGTCTTACGATTCAAAAATGAAGGAGAGAGCTTGATTCTCTGATTCTGATTAATGAGCATACAGAAAAACAACATGAATATCTACACACACACATGTGAAATCATCTGTTTTCATACTTGATAAGCCCCACAGGGTACAAGCCATTCAAACACTGGTGTCGCTTAGCATCTTTCTGACAGGCAAATTGAATGATAGATCAAAACCAGCTGTTGCAGTGTTAACAACCTCAGCCGAACAGATTCTGCTCTGTCCTCTAGGCAACAACAAAATCAAACAGCTGGAGCTAAATCATCAGTGCTGGAAGAAAACAATTGTATTTCATTTCTCAGTGCAGAATTTGTGTTTTCCATAATGCCAATCAATATGTGAAGAACTGAAGCTTAAACATGCAAATTCATTAAAGTTACTTGCCACTTTGTAGACCCTTCCCATCCTGCATTGACTTGAGTGACACAAAAATAAAGTCAACCCAAACAACAATCACTAGTTTAATCCACAGTTTTATCGGAATTTTTAATTTTGGGTGGACTACCCCTTTAAATTCTGACCCTGCTTCAGTTGTGTAGGAGGACCAGTGGAAGGAGCTTAATGCCCTGAACTCACCTCTCAGAATCCACAGGTGTGATGTCAATGCGAGGGGTGATGAAGGGCAGGGTGGTTGGTCTTGCCATGATCTCTTCATCTGGGCTGCGTGATCTCTCCATCTGCCTCCATGACAAAGGGGGCAACTGCAGGTTGCCAGACAAACGGCGACGCCTCCGGCGCAGGTCGACCCCTAATGTGCAACCTGAAGATGTGAAAGATTCACTTAGTCTGCAGTCTGGAGGCTCCTTACTATCCTGTAGTGATAGAGAGAGAGAGAGCAAGGGAGAGAGAGAACAGGTGTACTTATGAGTGGACTAAATGGAAAAATTACATCAAGCTTTAGTTGGTTAGCTTAGACCAGTTAGCCCCTGCTGGTAATTGTCATAACTAAAATCTACATAACTAAAACCTCTAAATCTAAAATCTTTTTCCATTTAATTGGCATTCAAAAACATCTGTGTAACATGAAACATGATGAAATAGACTGTTTTACAAGCAACACACTAAATGAAAAATTATTAATTATATCATAAAAGTCTTGCCAGTGAATTTTTTTTTTGGAAGACTTCAAGGGAAACAGATTGCCCTCAATGTCACAGCTTAGTACAGTTGCTACTGCAGGGTTCAGAACTGCATGCTGTGCCATTATGCAATTAGCATTGCCGTGACAATTTTTTCCCCACCCAGTTTAGTCACATGACATTTAAATATCCAGGAGCTGGCTCAGAAGCTGGCTCAGTGCACATAAGTGAGTGTACATGCGGAGTTGTCGACACACGATCCAAATAAGTCACACCACATAAAACCAAAATTCAGCCTAAAGAAATACATCAATAAATGCTGTCCATAATTATATTATTTTTGTATCAGCATGGCCCTTGATCGGTTAGGACTGCCATGCCCAGTGAGATGAATGAGGAGGCTCAAAGTTTTCTCCATGTTTTATATACCTCCTTGGATGTTTTATATACCTTCTTGGAGAACACAAACCACTAGAGGGCGCAGAAGCCTTTCCATTACCAAACGTCTACAGACAACAGCCACAATTAATCTCACTCATATATTCCTCCAGTGTAAAGACTAATCTTTAGTCTAATTCCAATATTACACCTGCAGGGCTGTTACAATATTACCAAAAGTAACATTATTATACCATAGTACAAAACTATGGTATCATATGATTTCATAGTACCATTTGTGGTATTTTATGACCGCCACTCTACTTTTCTCATGAAGGAGCGCAAAAGCTACAGAGAGCGAGACAGAAACTCTTCAACAGAACACATCCAGAGATAAAGGCCTCAGGTCTTATAACCTGTACACTGGCTGTTTCTTAGCAAGATGCTTGTTTTCAGTGAAGTATTCCTGTTAAGTTTATCAACATGATGCCTATAGCTGTTCTTAATGGCTGTTCTTTTCAAATCCAATCACTGATATCTCATTGATTCTGATGTATAAGATATACTTATACTGACTAGGACACATCATGTACTCTTATATAAACACATTATTCACGTTTGCATGTAAAAGCATATTCTCAGACACATGCATGTATCTACAATGCTGGTACAATATTATCAATAAAATATACTGATAGTACTATGTTTTACTATGACATGCAAACCCCTAAAGACATTTATACAGTATATGAACAATGTATACCAACAGGACTGTGTTGACAGCAAGTATACATACATAAACATTCTCACTGCAATGTGGTAGGCAGTGAGAGGAATATGTGGGCAGCTGAAGGTGTCTAATAGCACACCAAACTAATAGTACAGAACTTGCCAGAAACTGCTATCAGCTAAGAAGTTCAGAGGAGAGCTACAGTAGATTACTGCATCATCTGTCAAGGAAATGAACAGAGTTATGAGGAGAGGAGCTGGTGAAAAGGTACTTCAAAAGTTGAAGCTTCTGGACATGAAGGCAAGAAAACATGCCTACAAACTTCTATGTAAATAAATACATTCCTAATGTTCCTTTAACAGGAACTTTCACAAACAAGAAGCTAAAAAAGTGTGAACGTGTGTCTGGCTCTGCTGCATTTGTCTTTAAATTCGATGCTTGCTTTGAATGCTGGGAACAATTTGCCATCCTTCACATCACATACAAGACCTATTGGGTGAATGAGTCACACTGAAAGTCTTTGAATTCATTTGTAATATTTCAGAAAAACTCTGGCAGGAACAGAGTCTTTCACTGCAAAAAGATTCATATTTCTGAATGCACGTGTGAGGATTATTATTGGAGGTCCAATCTCCTAAGGAACAGCTCACCCAAATTTGAATATTCTGTCATCATTTTCACACCCTCATGTAACTGAAAACATGACTTTCTACTGTGGGCCACATTAGTGGAAATTCTGAAGCCCTTTGAGTAGACTCCAGTCTTCTTAATAGGCTGATCTGGTTCACAAAACTGGTCTGTATCATTTCTTCATGAATCTGACTGATGGCTTTCAAGGCTTTTCAGTTGCAGCTTGTGAGCTTAGCTCACTAAAAGAGAATATCGTCAGTGAACATGACTTTTTCCACAGAAAGCGAATGGCTTCAAAAGACTTGGAAAATAGTGGATGAGTCACATGTACCGGTTTTATAATTTACATCCTGCATTTGATATATTTTATATGATTGCTTCATGGTGCATTAGAATTATTTGATACTTGAAATCTTCCATCCCCATTTACTGTAACTACATAACAGATTACTGAACCATTTTCAGTCTTTCATGTTCCACATTAAATATGTTCCAAGATAAAATGTTATTCGGGTTCGGAACAACATGACGAATTTCATATTTGAGTGAACTATTTACTTGAGCGTGTTGCTTCTCACAAAACATCTCTCCTGCTGGAGATGACTATGGGAATAATTGATGTTACAAAAGACTTGCATAACCAAAACAAAAGCAGAAAAATAACGCACTGTTCCAGTCAAGAGATAAAGACACAGTGCAGAAGATGTCATCTATGAGCTCATCATGTCTGGCGTTTGACTAATCCAAACATTAGCTCAGAATAAAGGTATCGTTTTGCGATTGGGCGATGTCCTTCTAAGCTGATGTTATCCAGTTCACCGGCCCAGCCCGCAACATCGTGTCCCTGTATGAACTCCGAATACAGGAGCATGATGAAGCAATCGACCAGACGAGGAAAGACCAAGGTGACCTCCTGAGATTCCCCAGTCTCTGGAACACTTTGCGGTCAGCTCGTCGCCGGCGACTGCAGTCACCTGAGATCTCGTACTCGTACTGCTTGTAATTCATTAGAGTGATGCGGTGTCGCTCCGAGCTATAAAACAGTCCTGTGTTCGACAGACAACCCTTTCTCCTTCAAACTAAATTTACCCAAAGCACAGGCATTCAGACAAAAACCTCCGGCCGTATGGTTGCTTGACTCGTTTGACTTTGTTTGAAGTCACAAATCTGCAGATGAAACAGCACTATTCTACAATGGACATATAGAGATAGACTGGGGCTCTCACACCCACTGCATATATAACTGTATGTATACTGCATATATACACGTATATATGTTTGCGTATAGTGTGTATATAGATAGATCACTGAGAGCCAGAATCAAGTTATGATTGATTAATTAATTAGCAGTGGCACTGCTCATTTTTGGCCATTGAGCTGACTTTTACTGACATGATCAACTTGACCTGTACATTATGCTTTTTACACACAGCATACATACCACACCATGTACGAGATCCTGAAGTTGAGAGTCTCATCAGCAGACAGATATCAGGAGAACTGAAATGAGGCAGCCAGGCAAGTATAAGAAGCTGCTGAGAAAAATGTGCTGCTGGAACGCTAATTACAGTCAATAGAATGAACTATGAGCGGAATTTAAAACAGATGCAAGATAAGAGGAGTGCTGAGGTGTGAAGAGTCGTACCTCATATAGCTATATACTATATCCTACAGGTTAACTGATACATATACTTCCTGGTTTAAATTTTTTCCGCTTTTGACAATGAACATGTAAATACAGCATGCAGTACACAATAATATGACATCCTGTACTGTAATATATTGTTGACTAGATGTTGCATTAGTAGACATAATATGTATAGGTTTATATGCAAATAATACAAATATCCTAGAACAAGTATAACAATTACAGTTAAAATCTATATAAATTTGGTTTCAATAGCCAGGTGACCAGAAAGAGTCCCGGCGCTACTTAAAATTAGTCCATCCCTCAAATGAATGTGATTCCACATACAAAACCCAGTAATAAAGACATACCCTGACAATTAATTATAGTTAATCCTACAATAAATATAATGAGGCAAGTAGCTTAGCAGTATTAGTACACATTGGTTACACCATTATCCCAAAGCAGATAAAGAGAATCCTTAAAGATGATAAAGAGAGAAGGAAGGAGAGAGCGAGAGAGAGAGGCTGCTGCCGTGCTTGACATTACTATTACTCTACATCAGATGCACTCGACACATGATCGCACAAGCAGAATACATGCATTTCATCACCCATCCTGCTGCTTACAAGAGGGTTTGTCAAGCATCAGTATGTGACATTTAACGTCCGCCAGGCAGGGAGCAAAAGCAAGAGTCACAGGAAACAAGAGAGCAGAGAGGAAGTCTAAGCACAAAGGTTGAGTAGATCTGGAGCGCTCTGACTGGATCTGTGCCGTCTTATAAAACCCAGCCAATG
>JAZGTI010018472.1:0-11623 GCA_036877585.1 Botia kubotai
GTCTATATACTGTACAATGTACAGAACATGTGTCATGCATGCAGCACTGTAATGAAAAAATATTTTGACTTTTTGGCTTTATCCAAAATGTGTCTGGCTAAAACGCTAAGGTCAAATCCTGCATTGCAATATTATAGTAAAGGAGTATAGTATATCTGTAGTAAAGAATGTGAACCTTTTTCCTTTTGTTCTTTAAGACCTTCTAACAAGAAGCTTTGATGTAGCAGCACTTTTACACAAGCACCAAATCATCTGGATTTAAGGGCAAAGCCCTCTGTCATTTCCCTGAATCTATCCCCAGAGACAGAGAGAGAGACAGAAAGAGACAAACACGCACTTTGGTCTTTGGTATTTTCTCTGAGGGCAGAGTTTTTCACATGAATAGAAATTTAGACACTGTACAATCAAGATAAGATAATCAAATCTAGTGATTTACCTGCCCTACAATTGGTATCCTTGTAGGTTTATCTGTGTAGCCGTCAACCTGATTGACGCTACTTGTTGCATAATCAAAACGTAAATCTGTTTTTTACTCATTAAATTTGTTCATTTGTGTTCCTCATTGATGTTTACGTCTATATAAAAATGTGACTTGGTTAACCTGATTTCTACAAAGCCAGTTTATGTTTTTTTAATTAACAGCTGGCATATCCCTGTTTATTATCAGAATTCAGTGTCAGAAAAACACAAACATGTCCACTGTTAATTTGTTCGAATTAAAGTAACTATACATTTTTTGAAAACGTTGTATTAAATATATTGGGATTTATGTTAAATCTTCAATGTGTGACTTCTGTTATAAAAAGATGTAAAAAAAAGTCATGACCCCTAAACCCAAGCCATTGGCTGAGCATGATAGTCAGTGTTTTAATTGCACCACAGCTTTAAAGTGTTGATGTTCAGAGATCACTTGAAAATAAATGAACATAAATCTTTATATATAGTGATGAAAGGATGAAGTGCTACATAATTCTTTTGACCTATATCTGTCAATTCATTATGCCCTGTTGTGCTGTTGTCATGGACAGGATTAAGAATTAATGAGTTGATTTAATTACTGCGCAGAATCACTAACAACAAACTCAAATAAATGTTAAGAGCAGAATATTCAGTACATGCACACAGGGCTATTCCAATGAACCATAAAACATATAAACGTGTTTTTCTTAACCAGAATATGAACCTTATTTGGAATATGATGTCCAAAATCAGTATGTGGAAATGTTCTGGTGGCACAGGATGAAGAACAAGCTTATGTCTCATTACATTCTCACTTATCCCTATTTGCACCTCTGTCAATTTGTTGTCTCTCGGCAAAGCCATGATATTAGTTCCCAGAGCCTTTCACAGAGGGTCGCTGCTCTTTCAGGGTGCTGTTATTGCTTCTGTGAGGATTACAAAGGAGCAGGACAATGGATTTATGGACATTGATTATGCTACTGCTCAGCTACTGCATGGGCATCTGAGAGACGAGGCGCGCTGAGGAGAAGGGTGTAAACAAAAGTCCTGGTGGAGGGTCTTGCAGTCTGACATATTTTCTATGTTGTACATTAGGGAAGCATCACCTTGACTACCAGCCTGTCACTGGCTGCCCCGCAGGGCCAGAGCAGGAACAACTACGGCCTGATGCAAGACAACCTGCCTGGTCGGCAGGAAAAACAAGTGTCTTAGCTGTATCTTACTTCCAGATAGACTGGCACATACGCACACCACCTTCACTCTGGTCCCTCCTGGCTGTCTCTGCCCAGCTTTTTCTAAGAGTTATTGACAGAGTGGCCGTGGGTGGGTTACCAGGCTGTGACAATCAGCCTCAGAAGATCAATTTTTAGCGCTTGTCACAACCAAGGAAAACCAAGTAAATCAGCCAAGCAAAACCAGAGGGGCAGACAAAGAGAAAAAGGAAGTGACCTCATAACACCCGTGCACCACTATCCTGAATAATAAATCATATAGAGTGTGTTTGGCGACGCAAGTGCTAACGCAAACCCGTTTTCTTCCCTTTCTCGCTTCACACCAAAGGCGCAACAATGGATCCCTAATGAAAATCAGCAGGCAGAACACAGCAACACAGACGCCTACGCTGATTGTCATCAATTTCCCATTTGCAGGCGCAGAGAGAAAAAACAACACTGTTTGCATATCTGATTATTGCATAAATCAGATCTTGATTTTTCATTTGGAAATCATACAGAAAAGCAGCAAAACAAGGCAAACACAGAAAAACAAAAACGCTGGTGTAGGTGGAGCGCAAAAACACCCTTCAACTGAATGTGCTCTGGATTTCTATCAATTAGGTTGTTTGCCCTCTGCAATCTTCAAAGCCTTTTTAAAACCAAGTTTATATGGGTTTGTTTTTCAGGTTTATCTACTGTCTCATACGTTAAGTTTAGAATATGTTTTGAAAGCTGCTGTGTGAAATTTCCACTTCACTAGTAGCAGCAAATGAAATTTTAACTCAATCTCAAAATGTAGATTTTGCATTTTAAGAAAATGGGAGAGATGCTACCAAAAGTGCATGTGATGCAGCAAAACTTCATGCTGGATGGTTGCCAGGATGTTGCCAAGCAGTTGTTAAGATGGTTTGGAATTGTTTTAGGTGGTTGCTTACTGGTCCAGCTCACCCTCAACTCTTTATGATAATCTCATTCATAGACTTGCGTCCCTCTCTGAATTTGAGTTTTTTAAGTTTTTAAGGATTTAACTCTACTGCCCCCCTCTTGCACTGTCTGGACAACAGACTGCCTAACTGAGCCAAACTTTCACATATCAAGCAGTGTTTAGAAAGCACCACAGTGTTAACACACTTTAGGGAAATAAACCTGTGAATGGCTTTCTTACAGATGTCTTTGCATACTGAAATGAAATTATTTTAACATTGAAACAAATGTTGGCAGCTTTGAGCACTTCTGAGGTCTGACTCACAGTCAGACGCTTTAGTAATAATGTAATTTTGAGTTGTTGCTCATGCTGTTGTGGCGTGTGTCTGGTAGCTGTGAATGCCCCTGCCACTGCCTGTCTCGAATCAGTACAAGCTGTTTTTGAGGTATTCTTTATAGAGCACTGGATGACATGTACATGGCATCTTGATTTCTGCTTTGGTACCAAGCAGCAGATCTGAAAATCTGCCTTTTGCTTTTTATCTTTCACATCTGCTGCTGTTGTAGTCTGTTTTTATTAGTTTTAGTTACTTCGGTCCTGTCAAAGTATGAAACCGCACCATAAGAGTGGGAGTTGAAATAAGCCCCAATTTGTCTCTTGAACTTCAACATACACAAAGACTGTGTTTGGAATAGAATGCTACCATACTACTCTTGTTTGAGTCCTATTGTTTCTGTAGTATGCATAGCGTGTACTGTGCACTAGGGATGTCTAAAGTACAAAGTCAATACTAGTATTTAAAAATGGGATGATAGAAGTCATTCTGCAATATGGAGAGTACGAAGTATTGACTACTGCACGCTGTCTGATTGACAGACACCTGCTTTTAAATGTTTGCATATGTAAGTGTGTGTAGTAGTGCATAGGCACCATTACCTCAAAGTAATGCAGAATCCTTGTAAACCAAATTAAACCAAAAGTTAGTAACTACAGTCTTTATTAAACACATTTTAAAATTAATATTGATTATACTAAAAATAATCAAGTCATTTTTACACAAAATTGAAATAATGAAATCAAAGATTATTTCCAAGTTAATAAATAAATTACAATCTTTAGCGTTTATTCCTGTTGCAATTAAAAAAGAAGTATGCAGTATACTGCGTATACTGTGCAGCAAGCACTGGTTTTCTTATCTAACATAACCGGGGCAAATTGTATGCCAGTGAATACTAATCAGGATAGGTTCTTTAATTGAAAGTCAATTTCTATAGACACAAACCTTGACTACAATAAAGCTATTAAATATTTGCTCCATTACGCTATTGACCAATGGCAGGGCATGCTGTCACACTGTATGTGGTAAATTGTCATAATGAAGCCTGCCATTATAGGCTTCTTAGTGAAGCAATAACAGTTATGAAACAGAAAACAAATAATATAACATTGAAAATGCAAAAGGTAATATACAAACATGGCAGTTTGGTCAACAAATAACCCAGCCTGACATATATTAAAATATCTTTTATCTTAACAACACAGTTCAACCTTTAAGGTAAAATCTTATCTTTACCTTAATTATATAATTGATCCTTGTCTTAATGTCACGTCACATTTCCTAATAAAAAAATGATATTTGAATTAGAATAGAATAGAAAGTAGGAGAACACAATGTACCAATCCATGTAAAACTTATCCCGTGTCTGTCTCTCCAGGAGGAGCAGAACCGAGGTAAGCCTAACTGGGAACATCTAAATGAAGACCTGCATGTGCTCATCACAGTGGAGGATGCTCAGAACCGAGCTGAGATCAAACTCAAGCGTGCGGTGGAGGAAGTTAACAAGCTTCTCGTGCCTGCGGTGAGTGCTTACACACTTCCTGTGGCTTGTCATTCAGCTCTAAAGAATATCACACATCATGCTTATTTTGACCCTCTATGTCGTATGTGTCAAAGTAACAGGAAGGGAACATTTTGAAATTACATTACAAGGGCTTTGTCATGGTTTGAAACAACTTTAAGCTTTGTGGCATAAATAATGTATTTAAAATAATATTTTAATGTAGTAGGGTGATTACTGATACTATACTGCTGCACATAAATTGATCTGTGCATTGGTAGGTCTATGCATTGGTTCCTTTGTGTGTGTGTGTGTGTGTTTGTGTGCGTGCGTATGTGGCTGTTGTGTCTGATTAAATACTTGGTTAATTTGCAATTTCTCCTCCACTGTATCATACAGTTTAAATGCTTATTATTACAGAATTCATAGAGAACGTTCTATGTGCAAACATCTTATAATTAGCCAATTATCTCTGATAGCTCTGCTTGGCGGTACACTGAAGATCACAACAGACAGGCCCAGGACGCTCCATCAGCACAAAATTCCTTTCCCTTCCTGATAATTCATCTTTGTGAAAGTGCTGGTTCAGTTCACAGCAGATTGGAAAGTGTGTTTCTGAGTGTACTTAGCCCTTTAAACATTTCCCTCTTTCATTTCCTTTCTTTTTGGTGTCACTTGATGCGTGGGAAGTGAAACGTTCTCCAAACACTGTCGTAAAAAACAAGAAGTGCCAAGCAAGGCTGCTGTGGTTGAGTAATCAGTCTGGTATAGATGGCTTTCACCTGGAACATTCTCAAAGAGTCTTCCCTGTTGCGTCACTGTCATTCAGCACTACAAATATGAAATGCTCTGAATAACAGGGTCAGGTCAGTGAGTCTCGACCTGAGACCAAGTTTTATCTGGAACTGAATTCCAGAAATGTTAGTTGAAAACTGTAAGGCCTATAACACTATAGCTGTATTCTAAATTTTACAGGGCTGCCTAAGCAATTTATGCTCCCTGATATTTTGATATTTCTGTGATTTTTTTCAATCAAAAACAGAAGTTATGGAAATGTTGATTATAAATATATTGTATTTACCATTGACTGTTAAGTGGTTTGCTGCCTATGTAGAATATTTTAAATCAGTCACTTTAGGGTTTCACTAGTGTTAGTGTGCTACACAGGAAACGTACATTAAAGCAGCTCACAAGGGTTTTGGAACAGAGCTCATTTACAAGTCAAGTACATGTTATTTTGTTTATCATGTTAATAAATTACCATTTTTTTATATCTCAAGTCCAAGAGCTGCCAGGAGTGAAGCTCTCCCATTGTTTTATCACACTAGTATTTTGGTATTTGTGAGGACACATAAAAATCAGGGCATGTGATAAGGTAGTAAGGGCAAGTAAGTCATGGTCATTGGATTATACAAACTGTTGTAGACACATTCCAAGACTCTGGAAGTCTCCTAACAGCTACAGCATGACCAGTGAGTCCTACCTCATTGATTTCATTAGCTGTGATGCATTAATGAAGTATACAAATACCCAAGGGTCAGATTCTGATGGCACACACTGTGCATGGAGCACACTTGTTAGCATGAGTTCTTTATTACTATCTTTAATCCTTTTTCTCATTAACAAAGTGTAAATATTGTGGTCTACAAATTTTGTCATTGTCGGTATGTGAACGCCTTGGTTTCTACTTATACTGCATTACAAGTCTGTGTAAACTATCCTCTTTGTGTGCATATGCTGTAGCTTTACTAACTATAATGTTTTGGTTAGAGTCATGGTGCAGTGGTGTAGGTATGACATTTACATTTCACATTTATTCATTTGGCAGATGCTTTAATCCAAAGCGACTTGCAGTGCATTCAATGTTTACATTTTATCAGCATGTGTGTTCCCTGAAAATTGAACCCACAACCTTTGCCCTGCTAACACAGTGCACTACCAACTGAGCTACAGGAACCCCAAATGAAGAAAATAATGAAAGCTGTGGTATTTTTGTTGAAACTGTAGTTATCATGGTGTATATGTGGTTATCATGGGGGGCCTCATAATGACAAAGTGCAATGTTGTATTAAAGAGTAATTAATTATATTTTCTTAACCACTTTCAGGTCTTGTGTGGCCCTATTTGCTTATTATAATGGCCTCACTGTAACCTTGGTTATTTGAAAAACATTTTTGGTGGTAATTAACATTGTAATACAAATGTTGTCAAGTTTTAATTGAACTTGAACCTTCCCTTAGGGTTCCAAAATATGACCATTGTCAGTGTAACCAAAAGACTTTATAAGACTTCATACTTCACAAACTAGAACAGAACAGTATATAACTTTTCCACCAGAAGATGATGTTATTGCTTCAGTTGGCTGTCATAGCAACTGCCAACACCTTCAATCAGCTCAGTGAGAACAGTCACACCTCCCTAATCAGCAGAAATACACTCAAGTGGACACAGGCTATAGCTACAGCTGTAACATTTAACCTGAACCTCCATCTAAGAGCAATTCCCTCACCTGGCAACTAAACCCAGTTGGTCCACAGAAAAGCCGCCCCTTCCTTATCAATCACAGCCCACAGCTATGTCCAGCAGTACCCATCCACATCCCAAGGTAAAATTTATTAACACCTCTGTGTTTACCTGCAGGGACTTTTCTCAGTCAAATAGTTGGAGGAAGAGATTTTTTCCTTTCTGTTTGCGCTTGATAACAACCGCTAGTGTTCTGCTCCAACTCCTGTAAAGATCTTTATAATCCCTGTTGAAATTTACATACTGATTGATCGCATCTTGTGGCATTTGAGCGGTACGCTCTGCTTCTCCACATGTGGGAGGAGCTAGCATAGCACCTTAGGGTTTGTGGGAAATGGTCTTTTTTCAACAGCATATATTACAGGCTGTTCCTGCAGAGAACACCGTCACATATAATGTGCCTGTCAGTGGGTTACTTGCGTGCTGGATTGGCGGTCTACCTTCTGGAGAAAGCATGCAACTGAGGTGCATTATAACTGCACGCCAGGAGTCGTCAGCTTGGCTTCTGAGACGGCCCTTCAGTCATCTATTTTAAATCATCATCATTATCTACATCATCACTGCTCATAGCTCTCATCATCATAATCAGCCGTACTGGCAGTAGTGGCAGCAGCCGGTTTGGTGCAAGCAGGAAGCCAGTGACCAGCAGGATGCTACTAACAGTCAAAAGCAATTATCATCAATGGCTTTGTGACAAATTTATAAAGCCTTTCCTTCACAGTTGCATCTGATTGTACTGACTGAGGCAGGGTCTCACCCGACTCCACTGAGCTCCTCTGACTATCATACATACAGGAAGGAGAGCTTGTTTCCATACTATAGGAAATTCACAAAAACTCCTAAAAAAACTTTTGTGAACTGAAAATTGTGCGTTCCCTAAAACTTGTTCGATGAAAGCTCTGAAATGAAAGCTCTTAACCTCCCACATGTCACAGATGATTCATTTTTCTGGAAAAACAGACATCTCGCAGTCACCTCGCTCTGGGTATTTTCAGCTATGCTAAGCTGAGCTAAGACACACTTCAACCTAACTTCAACACCAAATTACATGCACACCCCAAAGAAAGCTAATTTGAGAAAGTATTTTATAGCCCTTATTTAGAACATAAGCCGGTAGGCAGCGTGGTGAGGTGAAGCTCTCACCACTATCTGTTAGCTCTTGATGTTCTCACTCTTGTCTACCCACCCTCTGTTAGCGGTAGCTAGGCCTAAATGGTCATTGCTAAAGGGACTACTTTAATTAAAGTCCTGTCTGTCAGCCACCCTGCCGTGGCTCCCAGCCTCAAGCCATGACTGATGGAGGCAACTCTAATTGTCAGGGCTGGAGATAAAGTGAAATTTGAAATTGGGTGTGGAGGGACCACTACAGCACAATGCACACACGCCTCCCCTCTTTGGTGCATGCGGTTGGCCAGCTGTACCAGCAGTTGGAGAGTAGGGAAAGATAAGTAAACAGTGAGGGCCAGCGGAGGGCTGAAGTGCCCCAGCCCCCCTGCACCCAGCACGGCTTAGTTTAGTACAGCCTGTCAGTCAAGACTCCCTGCTTAGGAGGAGATTGTTTCAACTCATCCCTGAACACTGGTGCTGGTTGTTTCATTGCATTTTTACATGTAATGTAAGAGAAACAAAGAAAGCTTAAAAATATATGAAATATGTATAACACAGACAGAATACATGGTACAACTTTCCAGAATGGTTTGGCCTACAGAGAAGAATGTTAGCTCACATCATGTGAATTCTTGAAAAGAAGAGTTTTCTTTTATGAATTATCAAATTCTTTGTATTAAATTCTTCTGGTGGACATTAAAATTCCAAAAAAATATCCAGCAGACCTAAACAAAATCCAGGGACAAGTAGATCCCATCTAAATCACATCTAAATCTCTCTCATGTTTGGGCCAGGAAAGCTAGCTAGAACTGTCCTGGCAATCACCGACAGAAAGTGTATAACTGCAGCTGTTGGATAACCACCCTCTGTTTTACATATATACATGCCAAATTTTTCTCAGACTCCTCTTTCTCAAGTCACCTGCTCACACACATGCTCACGCCTGGTTCTGAGCTTCACAGATTGCGCGCGACTACTGGGAAAAGAGTTTAAGAGGCGATATCTGGGTGGGATACACACAAGTTCTGAATCTGTAGGGATTCCCATGACGTGCTCAGCAAGCTTTAGCTACACATTACTGAATGTCCATCTGCATGATTGCCCATAAAACCCCTCACATCTCTTTAAGAACTCCTGAGTGCATGTACAAGCAAAGGTGCATTGTTGGTGAGCAGAGTCAGTGTTCCTGTTTGTGAAGGAGGGTTTTTTTTAGGCAGCCAACAGAATGAAGAGCCCAGTGGTTTGTGGGAGTTTCCATCTGTTCCCTTCATGGCACAATAGGCTCCCTCTTGCATGACATGTTTTTTTGCTTCTTGCTGTTTCTCAGAGTGCTTAGCATCAGCCAAGGAGAGAGAGAGTGGCTGAATAGAGCCCATGCCTGGCTTTGCAGGAATGTGTGTGTGTTTCCACGTGAATGTCTTTCTCTAAACAAGACATGTTGTGATAATTTATGCGAATGCACCTTCAGAACTCTATAAATCGCTGCGCGCTTTGCTTCTTTGTGTGGTTCTGCAGGTTTGCATGCTGCTGTCTTCAGTTGAAAGGTCTCAGTTCAGTCAGTAATGTAACATGTCAACGGGTGTGACTGTGTGTGTGGTTGCAGCGTACGTGTGAACATCAGGGACTTCTCTCTGGTCACATGATTGAGTAGTCATCCATGACTTTGAGGCTGAGAGAGCATCAAAAGACTCTTTGTTTACAATTGGAGTGTGTAAATCCTGAGCGAGGCTCTTGGGTCCGGCAGGGTTGGATAATGCTCCCAGTGGGGCTCGCTCCCCTTTTCCTGCTCTTTGCTCTTATTCTGTTCTGCTGTCTCTCTGTCTGCCCTTCCCACTGTCTCTCATGATGTTATTGGGTAACACTTTGTTTTCTGAGCTTCTGTTAGTATAGTTCAGCTGCAGAAGGAATGAAGGCAAGTTGGGGTTCATGGGACAGAGAGTGCATTACCGTGGCAACTTGTTGAGAGGCCCCTTCCTCAAAGGAGAGCGCAGGGTCATGTGACTACACTACAGAGGGGCTTAAATCACCCACTCAGTGACCCTGCTTTCACATTTTAATTTCTTTCTGGAACAAGTTCACTCATTCATTGACCTGCTTGGAATCTGCAGGCTTTTTTGTATTTTCTATGTTGAATTGGAAAGAAAATCTGCAGAGTGAATTTAAACACCATACAGTGTATTAAATGAAGCAGAGGCTACTACATTCTCATTGGTAAATGTCATAATCACCAAAACATGTTTCTCGCCCCAAATTCTTTGAAAGTCAGTGTTGCTGTCAGTCTGGTCAGGATGCCAAAGATGCCTATAATTCTGCTAATGGTTTATAGATCCCTAAACAACTCAACACCATCCTACCTTACTGAGCTATTATTTGAATGTGAATTGGGGAGGTCTGTGAGATGTGCCGATCAGAAACTATTAGTAGCTCAGAGGACCTGATTAACACTTATTGGGGACCATGCTCCAAAATTATGGAATAGCATTCCAGTTGATATCAGAACAGTTCAAACAAATCTTAAATCAAAACATATGTGTGATCATATGTGATATTATATAAGCTGGTTTTTGTTTAGATGTCTGTATTATTTAAAATCCCACATGGACTTGGTCATTCATACTCAAACCTCTTTGTCCCTTTCTTTACTAACCCTTTATCTCTCTTCTTTTCTCCTCCCATCCTGGGAATGATAAAGCAATCCTTGAGTAAATTAAGGAACAGTGTAAAACTTCAGACTGCATGGCCTTGAATCCGGACTCCATGGCTTCACTTGCTCTGCCGAGCTCCAACAGAACAGCTGCTTTCACCAGGCACCACAGAAATGTACTGTCAGGAGCAAAATAAAGGTCCCCGTTCTGAGCATTTACCTTCAGTCAGCAAACGTTGCTTTTCTCAATGCTGTGCATGTTGTTTAAAACAGTGCTTGATTTTTCCAATGCTGGGTGGCCTTTCTCCTGAGAAAATACAGAAACCACTTGCTTGTTGTCATCTCCGGAGGTTTTACTTCAGCTGTCACCGTTGCGAAGTTAAAAAAGAATATGATACAGTATGGTTGCTGATAGTGAAAGGTCATGTGAAAAATTTGGCCTTTATAATTCTCTGGTTTAATTCTCTGGGATCCCCCAGGCCAATTGCAACAGAGACCACAGCCAAGAGATTAAAATGTTGTATAAAACGTTGTGTAGACTGCCTGTGACATGGAACAATATCGGGACATTTCCAAGATTTATTAACCCTAGTGAGAGGTGCATGTAACATTATTAATTTTAACAGATTAAATCAAAATGTCCAATTTAGTTTTGTTTTAGCATAATTTTAAATCAAATTTTCTAATTAGCATAATTAGCAAAGTTTTTAGAGTATACTGTACAGCAGTGATTTTCAGTTCTGGTCCTGGGGACCCAAAGCTCTGCACAATTTGTATGTCTCCATCATTAAACACCTAATTCACATCATCAGCTCATTCAGATCAATTCAGCTCGTTAGAAGAGAGCTTCATGAGCTAAAATAAGTGTGTCAGATAAGAGAGACATACAACATGTGCAATGTGGTACACTCAA
>JAZGTI010018473.1:0-11623 GCA_036877585.1 Botia kubotai
AGGATAAATGATTGAAGAGCAGGAGTACAGAAGAACATTGAGCATGTGTTACATTATCAGAGGATAAAGGATTGAAGAGCAGGAGTACAGAAGAAACTTGAGCATGTTACATTATCAGAGGCTAAATGATTGAAGAGCAGGAGTACAGAAGAACCTTGAGCATGTTACATTATCAGAGGATAAAGGATTGAAGAGCAGGAGTACAGAAGAACCTTGAGCATGTTACATTATCAGAGGCTAAATGATTGTGAAGTTCCTCTCAGTTGAATGAGGGTCAAATCTCTCCAAGCAGGAATGTGTCAGGTTACATTAATAGTGAGGACACTAATTAGACAAAACATTCTCATTTATAATTAAGAGTGAAAGGACGTGTGATGTTTAGCTGGAGCCTAAAACTGTATGTAGGTCAATTCTAGAGAAAAATCTCAAAAATGCATTTTCATTTGTGATATTTATAAAATTTAGGTGACTGTGTGTGTGTGTCGTGGTACGAAGCATCTTCATACATGAGATAAGAGCAAACTTGTGTGTGTGTGTGTGCGCGCTTTCAGGGTTAATTTCACCCCCCAGTTTCAGTGAAAGTTCTGACATATCTAGGCTAAAATTAACAGCTCTCACCAGATTTCTGCAGGTTTCCACAAACACACACAGAATTAAGCTTCCTGGATGCATGTGTGACGGTTCAGGGGCTGCAGCAACAACACAGAAAAGCACTTCTCACAAATACTCGTGCATTAAAAGAACTCTCCTGCGGCTGACCACATACTTACTCATGATGGAGAAACTCAATATGTTTTCTTACGACATCTGATCTAAACACATTCAATTTAAACATAATCCTGCTTAAAAGCAGCAGCCTGTCTGAGACTGTCTACAAAACACCAGATATTTTAGCAGAATTTGTTTTAGACTGTTTGAAAGCTCTTCATGAAGAAATGTTCTGACATATGGTGAACAGTGCTGACAGATGCACAGATTAAGATGGAGTATATCAGTAAAGGGCGCCGTGGGACTCTCATGTTGTTCTCTATGTTAAGCTGAGATTCACAACATGACTTAAAACATGTCAACAATTGTTGTTGCTGATTTGACCTCCTTTCATTTTGCACGGGACTGACTTTAGGTTAACTACACTGCCAAAAATTGCCATAATAATAATGCCGTAAATGCCACGTAATTGTTCAGTACTATAGTCTCTCTCAAAGTACTATCACAGCAGTACTATCACAGCAGTACTATCACAGGAAGTGTATGAACAATAATAACTGATCAAATGTTTCTTTTGAGCTCAATGATCAATATATCTGCCTTTGGCTCTTGATTTATTAAAGCAGGTGTATTAATAGAGAGTGAAGAACTGTCAAACTGTTGCCATGGTCACAGGCTCCTGGAGAACCTTCATTCTCTCTGCTGTGCATCAGTCACTGGACCTTCTCAATGATGAAAACTGGAAACCACAGAAAAACTGTAAATGAAAGACTCAGTAAACACAATATCTGAATGTCATGTGCTGATATACATTCGAAATAGATTCTATAGTTCTAGCATCTATGATCCTAACAGGAGGCCCATACCTAAACTACTGAGTTAAAGATATTATATCTATATATATTATATATATAAATATATATATATTTTTGTAATATCTGGTATAACACAATTGTCTGAATACAAATGAGTAGATTTGACTAATGTAACTAAAAGGGATTTATCGCTCCAAAATGTGAGCGATGATCTGAAGTAGTTCTGGTAACATACGTCATCCTGCACCTTTTCATTTGTTAGCTAAAGTTGTGGCCAGTCACTGGGGGATCGCGCGCTTCCTCTATTAGAATAAACCACATCCTCCACTGTGGTCAAATCACAACACACAGATACTCGTGTGGCACACATTTCACACAACAGGTTTTGTTTGCAGACCATCAAGAGGGCAAATGTCTCATTGTTTCATTGAGGGTTTCATGTGATTTTCACAGGTTTGCTGTGGTACCATGAGTGTTTCGAATGCCCGACCCTCATCTACAGTTTCCTTTACTGGGTGAGATGAGAAACATCTCCAGTCATCAGCTGTTGATTTAAAAGCTGCTTCAATCCATAATGATCCAAACTGATGAACCTGCACTAAACACAAGCTTTCTGATTCTTGTTCCATCCTAAAACATACGAGTTTATACACCAGTTGAAACCACAAGGAAAATTGTACCTAAACATGAATTTGTCACAACACTTCAAGATGAATTCACTCATTTACCGTCTCAGTGATTTATCAGTGCACAACATCACAGAGGCTTCACCTGCACGACATCTTTCTCTTCTGATATCACTCTTCATACAGTTCACATGAAGAACTTCTCTATTGTGCTTACAGTGCTGCAAATGGTGATCTCAGTATGTACAATATACACCTGCCCTCACAAACTCAAGTCAAACACAAACTCTCTCTCTCTGTATCTTAAACACATCTAAGGGTCAGACTGTCTTCTTTGTGGTTGAGATTCAGCCTCTGTTCACCAGAAGAGATGCTCAGTGTTAAACTGGGGGAGGCTGATCATCTGAACAGATAAACATATTTATCTTCTGATATTTCAGTTTTAATCTGCTTTAATCTGACTTCTGCTAGCTCCCCACAAAAATATCCAGAATGAAAAACATTTTTTCATATATTTATCTTGTTCTATATTTTTATATATATGTATGTGTCGAATATTAATATATGGTCTATGTTTAACTGGCTAATAAGAGTTTCTTCAGGAATCATATCCACCCTGTTTCTGGCTGTAACTGGATTAAAAAAGTGTTTCCTCACTCACAAGACAACAGCATGTGTTTGTAAAACTTCAAATGCTTTGAGACGCCTCATTAAAACACTTGTGTAGGAGAGAATCATTTACATATTCACCAAAAGATCCAAAGCTAATATGCAAAGATGAGGTGAAGCAATGAAAGCTAATGTTAATAAAACTCTAGCGTCAAATATTCCTCCAGCGTTTCTGGCCCAGATATTGTGTAAGAGAGAGTGTAAACCTCAGGAGAAAACAAACACTTTCAGCTGCTCTCCTGAGATCAGACGCCTGATGATCTTCATGTCTGCTGTTTGAAAGACTCATAAACCATACAGTTGTGTTGGAAATCATTTTATGAAAGAAGGCCTTCTAAACTATAGACTCCATAATGCAAAGCATACGGGTTAGTGTCTGACAGAAATTACATTGACCAACTAACAGTTACACGTGACGTTGTGTAAATTAAAAGCATGAGTGACCAGTGACATACACACACATGTTGGCATATGTGGTAGGGTATGTGTAGGGGGATATAATATAACAATGACAAACAGAAAGTGCTGCTTTAGTCTGGACGACTGGACCAAAACACAGTCAGGGCTGGACATGGGGTGGGAACTCATGGGGACTGAGTTCAGAGAGAGAGTTTCAGTTCAGAATGCACATGTATGCAAATTTCATACATAAATATAGTGGAATATTCTGCATCTATGGTATAAAAATATGTCCCTAGCTTGAATTCCTCCAGTGAATTTTGGCCATTTCCACCACTGAGTACAATGTGTATCCTACAGTCTGACAAACAACAATCACCTGCTGACATTGCTGACAAGAACCGAGGGACAAATCTCTGTTCTCAGCCCAAACTGGAAGTGTGACACCTCTGTAGTTTGTTTTATTTATATTTTAAAGAAGATGTTTGTTCAGACACACATAGAGGCTCAGCAGCACATTCACAAACACATGCAGATCTTTCACAAACATCTTCAGTTAAGATCTCAATGATATGATGATGATGGATAGATTGAAGATGATGATAGATGAATGATGGATGAATGGATGAACGGGTGGATGATGTTTGATGATGTTGGATGAATTGATGTGTAATACAGACAGGTAGAGTCTGATAACAGCCACATTTCTATTTGAATCAGAGCAGATAATAGTTTACCCACCCCATCATCTCTAGCAGGTGAAGGAAAAACAGATGAAAGAATGAATTATTCTGTACTGATGATGTTTAGGCGGTACAGCACAATCTTCAACAATGAGCTGATCTGATTCTCCACATGGAGAACAAAGACAAAGAAAATATCATATTAAAGGTTTATTCTTATAAAAGACTAAAGAAAGAACCAAATCTGCTGAATTTAAACTTTTAAACTAAACTAGTTCTGAACTTCATCTTGAAAAATGTAAAAACATAAAAAACTGTATGTGACATACAAATGGTTTTTAAAACCTGAAACACAATCCAGTGTGTACAGTAACAGAGCAAAACCAAATTCCTGCTCTGGATTAAAATGTGTTTTTGTCTGTCAAAAAACACTGCAGCTTACAGAAAGAGAGAAACAGAGAGAGTGAGACAGAGAGAGAGTGAGAGAGAGAGAGAGAGAAAGAGAGAAAGAAAGAAAGAAAGAAAGAGAGCAAGCCTCTTCACTGATCACCTAGACGCTCCTCAGCTCATCTCAGGCATGTGGACACTGAGAGGCCTCATCCATTATAATGTTCAGTTGCAGAAGAAACCAGGAGAACAAAGACAAACCATTCAGATCTTTACAACAGCAGCTTCTGAAACCAGAGGACTGAACAGACACAAGAGTTTAAGGCAAGCAGTTTCTCACACATTTGCATTCACCTCACAAATCAAACAACATTTAGTGTCTTGCAGTCTAATTGATTTACACAGTTTTACCTTTGATTCAAAACACATCTTGAGTTATATCAACAAATGCCACTATAACAAACCCAGAACCACAGACCCATGCTGATGTGGATTCATGAACAGAAAGAGGTTTAATTGTGTTGGGAATGTTAAGAGTTCGTATTAAGGTTCCTCTCACAGGCCCCACGGGCTGAACTTCAGCCAGATTCACTTAAAAGAGAGAAGCTACAAACAAAGATGTGACATCATGCTCCAGCGCAGCACTGCCGCAGACAATGCGTTCAGCCTGTGGGAGGGCATGCAATAGAAAGCACAGCACAGTAGACCGGTGAAGCAGTGAAGCAGGACTGCTCGCAAACAGAGCTGCATTCAGAAACACTTCAAAAGACAAAGCTGAAGAAGTTTTCTGCCATTTGGGTATAAAGCAAATTTCTTTCCGAATGATTTTGACAGGAAAGTTCTTGCACTGTCAGTGATTCAGTGTGTACCAGCAAATAAAAGAGTGATCACATTTTTTCTACGGAATAAATATTGTTTTTGGCACAAAGCACAAGAATCCTGAGTACACATGACGTGTGCTAGCTTACTGATATATTCAACGCAAAACGCTTTGAACGTAATATACTTGGCAAAAATGTGTTTTGAAAAATAAATTATCTTTAATTATGATGCATGAACTAAAAATGAATCTTTTCATGTCCTAAGTATTAATGCTAATGTTCGGCAGGAAATGAGAAGTTTAATTACTGTCTTTATCTGCTGCTGATGGTGAATGAGGTCGCTGCTACACCAGCGAGAATTCAACAAAGAGTTTCCATTCCTCTGTGACCAAACCCAGAAAAACTAATTACAAACACAGGCGTCTTTGATGACAGCTTAAAAACACAGAATCAGAGATAAACAGCAACCAAAGTCTAAACTCAACCTGCAGAAGACATGAGGGGACACGTCATAAAGTTCTGCTTTAATTCTGTCACTGTATTCTCAACTCAAGTTTAATGATATAAATGAACAATGATTTAAAAAACATTTTAGTAAAATGTGTCACTCAGTTTCTTTTAAACATTCAACACTGTAAAATATTTGTGTGTGAGCACAAACTAAAGGCAACTGTGGCAAAGAAGGAAAAACCCACAAGATCATAAGTTAAAAATGCTGAAGATGAAACCAGCTCAGATAAAACAAGTTACATGATCAAACCAAAAGACATTCGTGAGACTTCCTGTTTCTTATTTTTTGCCATAATTTACTTCACCATGGCAACACAGTTTGGAATATAAAAATACCCTTGCATCTTCAATATCTTGGCATGATGTTAACTGATGTAAGTCTGATGACAATCACATATTTAAACTTTCTGTTGGGCGGGGCTAACAGGTGTCAGTTAGACAAACCAAGTTTAGAAGAAGTGCATACCAGGGGCACTACCAAGCCCCTCGGCCCTGTACATGTGCCAGTCTTTGCCTGGGCCTAATGGCCGATGACTCTGACGTGTGTGGCAAGTTTAAGAATTTTAAAAAATGTTAAGCGGCCCAAAATACACCAAATTATTGAAACTAATAATAATAAATAAATAATAATCTGCCAAAAAAACAATACGGCCCTTTGCATTTTCAGTGCTTGGGCCCTAGTAACAATCCTAAGGAAAACAGTAGGGTGAATGCTAATATTAGTGCTTAGATCACTCTTAAATTAATCTTAATTCAGTCTTAATTCTGATATATTTAAGACTAAAATTCCACTCTGAGTGGCTTTGTACATATAGCTCCAAAATTCTTTAAAAGTCTTTTCTGTAGTAAATTCTCATAGCAGGAATTTGAAGAACTTTAGATCGCCGGTCTCCATTTTAAGAACCCACACACGCCACAAAATCTGTGTAACCACAGCGCCACCTCTAGACCTCTGGAAGAATCACAGCTCAATTTTCTCCCTGTGATCTTACGCTGGGGGAAATGCTATCAACCACCAGCAAACGTGTACGTGCATTATGTCAAGTGTATGTCAGGTTAAAAATGTACAAGGTCTTTACTCCCTTACACACAACACAGACAGATGAGTGTGTGTTCACCTCTGTATTATCTTCTGATCGAAGCCCCAGATTCAGCACAGCGTGTGGAGCTTTGAGTCGGCTCTGAGCGGACTGCCCCATCTGCAGATTCAGCTGCCAGCCCACCTGATCCAACTAGAAGAGCAAGATAACAGAACTAATTACAGAACCATGAGCTGAAATGACGCCGTCTGTATTGCTACTGCCACACTTTAACATAGAGAACACAAGACATTGTTGAATAGAACAGGAATATAGCATGAGATCACACGCATAATATTTGCTATAATATCACCATCTAAACTAAATTTCCAATCTTGACTCGATGTTAAAGTGTGTGTATTGACACACAGGCGCATAAACATTCCATAAACTTTTCTCCCCAACATATAGTTAGGTAAACACACACACACACACACACACACACACAAACTCTTACATGCGCACACATACTCATACATGCACACACATACATGCGCACACGTACGTATAAACCCACTCACACAAACCCTTTACAGACTACACCAGTGTTTAATATAATCCCAATAGGTTTCTGACTATCAATCTACAGAATTCAAACAGACTATTTTGTATTTAATTATTTTAATTTATTTGTGAGGGCAAAATAACGTTTTCCTTGAGAAATTTAACACAGCGGTTTCAAATATGACTCCAAATGTTAACAAACAATAATACACTGTTACACGGGAGTAATTAAGACACAAATGGGTTCTACTTTAATAACACGTTTTAATATTTCATTTCTCAAAAGGGGCTCAGACACTATATTTTATTTAATGTGCCCAAATAAACAAATTTAAATAGTTTATCCCCTTATGAGGTGCAACATTACTACAACGTTTACCAGCCCCATCAACTGAACAACACAACTGGCCAGCACTCATACATTATGCATTAATAAAAATATTGAAGACAGATGAAATTTTAGCAGGTGGATGATTCAGTCACAAGAACAAGAACTTTTATAGAGTTTTATAGAGTTCTTTTTATGGAGTTTATTTTTCGCTTTATTGTTTTCCTCACCTTGTAAGTCACTTTGGATAAATGCGTCTGCCAAATGCCTAAATGTAAATTATGACTTTGCTACTCAAAGAAATGATAATGACCCAAACTTGATTTGCTGTTTAAATCAAATGCGAATGTAAGTTCTATTTTAACTCTGTTCTCATCAAAAACCATTTAACAATGAGTGAAGAAGTGAGCGCTCTTCTGTGTTACTGTCATGTCTTAAAAACGTTTCTCTTGAATAATGAAGTCAGCTCACCTTTTTAGGAGCAAACATCCTCTGTCTGATCTTCTCCACTTCATTTGCACCGGCTGCAGCCCAGATTTGACTGAAGGCTTCAGCTTTATCAGATTCAACGCCGATGTTTTCCAGCTGCTGTCTGAGTGACGCTGGTTTAACATTATGATAGACCGCCTGGAGAAACACACACATCGTAAAACAAAAATATACACATTTTTAAATTGACATTTCAGATCAATCTGATAAATCTCCTGAATCCCAGCAAAGGCAGACGTTTGATTCACTTTTAATACACTTCCAGGATGTTTAACATTTTGAGAGGTGTTGTATTGAAGTATTCCCCAGTATTATTTATAGCTCAACAGTCCAAAGGTCATGGGTTCAAATCAAAGTCAACATTAACTGATCAGTATGCATACACATTATGGTAAAAAGTGTATCTTAAATTTGCCTGCCAAAAAAATCGAATGTAAACACTGAAAAGTCAGAAGGGGGCAGTAACATGGACAGCAGGATCCATCCACCTGTTCAAAGATGAAAGACACGGTTTCCAGTGTCAGCTGAAGAGTTTCCTTCTCCAGAGATAAAGCACTCTGTAATTTCTCTTCCTCTTCTTCACTGAACGAACGCTCTGCCTAAAACACACAAACAATCAAAACCTGAAAATCAACAGATGGCTGTGAATTCTGCTGCCGGTTTGACACGAACCTTCAGGTGAAGTTTGTGCAGAATTCGAGACAGAAGTCGAGAGAACTTGCTGTTGTCTATGGAGTTGATGTAACGCACCGCCTCTTTAATGCTGCAGACCAAACAAACCACATAAACAACAGTAAATACTGAAGAAACGTGTCAGACAGTGTGTAATGAATATATATAAATGAATATGTGGTGTTCTTGCAAAAAACACATACAGGCGATATTATAAACTTATCAGATATATTGAGCTGTCTGTATAGACATATTTAAATTTATTTGAATTCGCACCACGTAACAAATGACGAACATGTTTATGTTCAATATGACGTTTAACATTTGATCAATCCATAAACTCAGATCGATCCATTAGATCAATCCACAAGCTCTGATCTATCTGACCTACGGGAAGACTTTCTGACAATCTGAGCATCACATCATCCGACTATATAAAACTGTACCATGGTAAAGAGAAATTTTACCTCTGCGTCTCTACGATCATTGAACTCATCGTAAAATCTGTTTGATTCCACAATCACTTCCGCTACGCTAAGACACGTGACGCGTGACGTCAGCGCCCCGACACGCACGTCAAATGTCGATGTTCAGGTTGTATTTGTATTTACAAACGTTTAAACAAAACAAACAAACAATTATCTGTCTTGCCCAAAACAAGGATGGAAATGTCTGTATCCAAAGCATAGCAAGAAACTTCCGTTCAAGCCTCGACACAGCTTCCTGTTCACCCACCTATCTGTCCTGTGGCTAACTGGAATAACCATGTGTGCTACTATGGAAAAAAAAATACATTATTTATATTATAATGTTATAATAATAAAATATTTGATCTATTGAGAACATTTAAAGAAGTCTGTGGGTGTGTCACTGTCTATTTATAGTTGTGGTAAATACTAATTTGCGTATTTCATCACTTTTTAAACATGCTACACATATTGGAGGTATAACAACAGGGTTGCAAGAAAAACATTGTCAATTTATTTTGAAAATACATGCACCAATTAAAAACCAAAGCAAAACTGTTTGTAGTAGACAAATAAAATATAAAATGCTCTGAATACATACATACAGTATATTTAATATAGGTATATAAAGCATCATTTAGATATTTTAGCACTGGAATGTTTGTTGGGCGTGATGTTTTGAATGCTACACACACGACTTACAAGCACTGCAGCAGGACACAGAGAGAGGAGTCAATAAATACTTCATACACCATCACACAATAACTTATCATTCTAACTACGTGATGTAATACGCTTTTTGCTTTGCTTCTGGTAAACAGTTTCATTGTAAAGATACATTCACTCTAGTGCAGGGCCAGTTTTTTTCACTATTTAAACGATGGCAGGTTTGGCACTTTGATGCTAATGTCCCCGATATTGATGTTCTTGGGCATCTCTGGAAGGTTCATATTCTTGACGGCTGACACAGCGCGTGCCGGAGCCCCCGCGATACCAGCCTGTGTGAACACACGCCCGCACACACAGTTAAACACGGACAGTGTCCCGCTTGCCACTGGACATACACGGTCACCTGGCACATTCACATCAGTCGATCACACTGAATGCGTGACATCACACAAGATGCATTCATTTAGCTCTGCACATGCGCTGTTTCACATAAAAGCCAGAGGACAATAACAGACTAAAGTTGACAGACAGACAGACGAAACAATGAGTACAATAACAGACTAAAGTTGACAGACAGACAGACGAAACAATGAGTTCAGACAGGAGAAAAACCCAGAGAACCTGTTTAATTCTGTTCTGCAATTAGATGGCATTCATTTATCAAATAAAGAATGCTTAAATTATTAAATGAGTCAAATATTACGACAAATATTAATGCATAGAACGTAAAGTTTATCAAAAATGTTGTGTCTGTTTACGATGTTTACACTCCTCCTTCACTAAACTACAGGACTTAAACTCTGATTAAAATGGATGTAGGTTATTTGTTTTCATCCACAGAAGTGTTTGTCTAGTGTGGTGTGTGAAGCAAACAGAGCTGTTGTCTGTTCTGTTGGTTATGTTATACTGACAGCACTTTAAAACAATAACATCATGCAGCTTGTTTCACAAATCATGATCTTAAAACATAAACTAACTAGCTAACTTACAAGTACAGGTAAAGACTGACTGGCTGTTTGGTTCTCATCATGCAGTCTGCAATCAGACAATTCTGATGAAATCTGCTTTAAATGCCGAGAAAAGCAGAATAATATAACCGCAGAAATAATGAGATCACTCAATATGATCCGTAATTCAGAATCACATCTTCATCAGTCAGTCTGTACCTGACATCTGTTCAACTGTTGCAATGCATCATGGGACAGTGCACAGACACTGAACAGCCAAAACAACAGCAGAGACGAGGATGCTGTACTTACCAAATATAAGCTCTCTATCTAGGACTCTGTTTTGTCAACAATATTTCTGTGATCTACACTAATGAAGTCTAGCTGCAGGGGCTGCAGATCTACTGGGGGAAATCTGCTGTTTTCTAACCCATGATCCTGAGAACTAACATTCCCACTAAGTTACAGTACAGGTGATCTGCACAGCATCCTCTACATTAAAAACGTATACAGTAACTAGGTCAAATGCCACAATGTTTTTTAAAGTCTATATTTTGAGTCTATATGTTGGCATAATTTGTTTGTATGAAATATTTTCTGTCAAAACAATTCATTTTCCTGTTGACATCTTTACATTGATTTTACTCTAGACTGAAGATTAAAATAAATGGCACTTTAGATTAATAAATATTAGATTAATAAATAAAAGATTAAAATAAATGGCACTTTATAGATCACATCTTAATATTATCCTAGAGATTCTTCAGATATGAGCTTCAACGATGCATGTTATTTTTTAGCATATTGTTATATGTTACACAATCATATAATGACTGTCTGAATAGAGCTG
>JAZGTI010018475.1:0-11622 GCA_036877585.1 Botia kubotai
GAACAGGCTCTTGAGCCACGCCACCACACCCATGACTGAGAACCCCTACCACACACACTCACACACACACACTGCTGAAACAGAGGACCAGAGATACAGGGCAGACCCCAAATCACAAATTCAGTAAAGTTACACTCATTAAATTACATTACACATGTGATAACTGTTCAGGTTACCCTCACATTCTGACCAATGAACTTTCATGATTTTTCCAGTAATTCGTGAATACTGGGGATGGATTTTTACACATTCCATGGTAAAATTACACTCTTGTAGAAGCATTTTGGAGGCACTTTATTTTATAACCCATATTGGTTACATGCAGTTTCCAGTATTTGGTTGGGTAAGTACATTGTAAATTAAAGTGAAAATGAATTTTTTCATATGATGTAATATTTTGGGATTGATATTCACTATCCAACTTTCCAACATTATAATGTTATTTTTCCACACCTCACAAACATTTACATTTAGGTATTTAGCGAAGGCTTTTATCCAAAGTGATAAGGTGAGGAAAACAATGAAAAATCACAAGGAGGCAACTTTACTTTACCAAAATTCCAATAGTTTGTTGCTTGATATTTCGTTGCTCAAACATAAGTGTAAAATTCCCTGTTATTTCCATATATATATTCCATGACAAAACCCTTATGGTTTCTATCGCTCCTCTGACCTCTGTTTGCTAAAGGCAACGCTATATTGAATTTGGTTCGTTTGATTATGTTTGAGTTTTACTTGCATTTGCACGAGTAACAAACTCAGAAGTCTTACAAAAACATTTCAATGCACTGAACGCCCAGTTAACAATTGTGTTTTGTTAATTTGACTGTTAAATTGTATTAATATTAACTCACCACGAGGGGTCACTCTCTACAACCCTCTTTTACACGGCCCCTCACTTAGCACCACCGACCTGCGAGACAAAACAAAGAGAGAGAATGTTTTAGAGCATTTAGGATAAAAGCATTCAATTATTATAGCCCGTCATAGTCTGAAAACAACATTTAGTCGCATTTTTACTTGGGCTCTTTCCTGAGACACGTCAAGTAGGTGAGAGTTCATGACTACAGACCCTTAAGGCAGCAAAAATTCCTACACACTAGCAATGCACTCAAGCACACACACGCTCCACACAAACGCACACACACGCTCCACACAAACGCACACACACGCTCCACACAAACGCACACACACGCTCCACACAAAGGCACACACACGCTCCACACAAACGCACACACACGCTCCACACAAACGCACACCCTCTCACCCAGTTGGAACTCCAGTCACCTCCAATTTCTCTCTCACCCGCATTTTTGCAACCTCTCACCACCCCTCAGCGTCTCACGCACTCAGAAATGTCCATAAACCTCCTTATACAAAAATAATAATATACCACTATAAACCACTCAAAAACCTCTAAACCTCTAAACTCTAAACCTCGCAAACATTTTCGAACAGTATGAAATCTGCGCACATGTTGCCAAATAACCTTTTAAACAACTGCTTTAGGACAAAATGTTTCTGAAAATCCGGGCAAAAGTGAAAGAGCTTTTGTGCAGGAAAGCCGTCTCTCTGCTTTAATCTGATACTCAGGATGAAGTTACCAACCTGCTTCTAACTACCCATCTTAAAACCCAAAGGTGACCTGTCTGTAAAATGCATTTTTACTGTGTGTCTGCTGTGATATTTTATCTCAGATTCAAATTAACAGCTATACATGTGTCAAACACACACACACACATATATACAAATCTGCTGCACATGCCGTCATTAAAAACTAATTGTCTTACATCACAAGGACCACAGAGTAAAAGTTTAAACGCGACTCAAGTAACTTAAATCCCTCACTCAACAAAACCTCATATCACCCGTGACAAACAAAACTGCAAGCACTAACCTCAGCTGAAGTTCCACAGGCTGTGTGCTAGCTCTGATTTTAGCAAAGACAGAGACGTGTGAAAGATTGGGAAAGAGAGAGAGAGACAAAGAGAGATAGAAAGAAAGTGTGGAAAAGGAAAGAGTTAAACTTTGCCCTCCTAGCCACCAATGCATGGACCAAAATAAATTGCACCCAACAAAAGTGTGTGTGCGTGCGTGCGTGTGTGGAAAACCACTGACAGACAGAAACTGGTATAAGTAGTTACATTTACAAACAAATAAGAGGCAGAAAGATCTAAACGCCAAAACACACCAAGTGTGTTAATATGTGTGTGTGTGTGCATGCAAGGGGGACTGTACTAAAGATCACCTGATCAACTTCTTTAGGCAGAATACAAGCCCAGACAACAAGAAATAGAAGCAACTGTGGATTAACACCTACACACAAGTTACTCATCCTGTCATCACTGTCATCTGACCCCATCAGCGCTGTAGACATTAGCCAAAAACTGAATGATCTCTTGTTCCGTTGTAAATTATGGGGAGGGGTCATCTCAGGACTGAAATTCATAATGACTATTTGGCAAGGCAGCGTGACAGAGTTTGTGAAGTGTTAGTAACCCGAACAAGCCCCCTTAATTTTGTGTGTCACAGGTTCTGGTCTAGGAAAGCTTTAAACCGAATTACTTTATTCCATGCAAACACACGTTCTTTATACTTTACTGGAGTGAACAGGGATGGCTGACGCAGTCTCCATCTCTTGAATGCACTTAAACGTGCACAAGATCGAAGAAAATACGCATTTCAGTCTCAGCCTGCTCCTCACACAAAGCTACGGGGAGGCTTGAGAAGACTTTGAATATGTGGAGCACTGTTTACATCTTGCTTCTCTTTCTGTGTTAGCAGCACAGGAACAACACAGTGAAAGAAAAAGAGGAGATTAGAGATGGATGGATAAACCAGCTTATGTGGAAACGGATGACTGGTCTGCATTACTAGCCAGCCTGGGGCCATCTTTAAATATAGGACAAGATGGCCACGATGTACCTCTCTGAAGGTAACATCATACCTCACACAACTTGAAAGAAACCCAAATCAATGAACCCTTGGGTAGCACCGTCTCACATAAAGGGCAAAGGAAAAGTATCTATGAGGAGGAAAGAAGCCTCGTTATGCTCCATACGGTTTATAAACACTGACCTGAGCAAACTGTCTTAGATTTCAGTGTACAATGAATCCCACAAACTGAATTCAGCCCGTTACACTCCGAAAAGCAGAACCGCTCAAAACAAAGACCAGAGCGAAAACTATAAGAGACATCTGCCGACGGTCTTGTCTTTTTAGCAGCACCCTAACAACAAGATCAGTCCTCAAAACATCCACAAACAACAGGGGGGAGAAAGAAACGACACACCAGCAAATTAAAGACTTAGGAAAACGTCTTAAGTCAGAGACACCAATGGGTCCAATCCAATAATCCTTTAAATAAGCAGCAAGTGGTATAATTAATCCGCCGTCTCCTATAGGCAACCATTAGCTGGACTCACCAGTAGGCGTAGTAGGTCACTGCCATGACCACTAACGCCCCACAGATTCCTGTGAAGATCATTACAGCCCCTTGATTCAACATCTTTGCTTCCGGCAGTTGCTCTTAGAAGAAACTTCCTCTGGTTCTGTTCAAAGGTGGGGGTGAAAAAAGGGTCAGGTGGTTTTGGTCTCAAGAAGTCTTGGAGACAAACAAGTGCAATAAATGTGCTTAAGCTTGGCCCTGAAATCCTTTTAAAACGATGAATGAGGTTCCATCTTCTTTTCAAGCTAAAGAGACGCGTGTTGCTCGCGCAGCTGTCACATGCTAATGCTAATGCTGTAAATGGAGAATGTTCCTGATGATGCAGGCAGGAGGAGAACTAGATCCCATGAAAGGAGCGCGTGCTGACACTCAATGCTCAAAACTCCCAAACGCAGTTCCAGTCACCAGTTCCTCAGAAGACGCAACGGTCTTAAACACAACACGGACATACCAGCAGCCCTCAGATAAGCCTGAGAGAGCCGTTCTACACATCCTGTGCGCCCTCCTCTTCTGTAATCTCCCCTGGATTAGATTACCACTGATTAGCATTCTGGAACAACACCCTGATGAAGTCACAATGCATTTCCATCACCCTCAAGCAGGGCGAGATGATCTGAACGGAGATTTTAACCACAGCGCAATGGCGACGTCCTTTAGCCACTAGGCGGAGTCTTTTGGGTCATGCCCACCCGTGAGCATTTACAAGCAGATGCAAAACAAGAAGGTCTCCAGTCTTTTTTTCTGGGTGTGGGGCATCATGTTGGTCAACCTTCTCTTGGCCTTGCAGCAGATCTGTGAACCGTGTCTGGGTATCCAAAGTCGACTAGGCCCCGAGTCCAGTTTAGATGAGGTGGCGATAAAGATGATCAGGCAGGTTGTGGCTCAGAGCCACGACTGCACAATTGCATTACTGGCAGTGCAACGGAACACAATGTGCCATGGGCCTTTATGCCACATAATGGCCCTAGATCGCCTCTTATTTATTCAGCTTCTTCCACCCCTGCTCACTTTTACACTCATCATTCCCTCTGTCCGCGTTCATCACCGCATCTGCGCCGACAAACCTTGTGTATCTTTCGATTACAAAAAGATCTGCTCACTGTCAATGTAACAGGGCTTGTGTTGTACATACGTCATCTCGCTCGAGGGGAAGCAAGGACGAAGTATAATTCACCTGGCTGATGTCATGACCATCTGAGACAGAAATGAGGAACGAAAGAGCTGTACCAACTAGCATCAAAAGCTGTAGTGATAAATACAGGCCTTCCCTCGCTTGACCCAGCTGCTTCAAAACGTGAAATAGGGGTATTTACAGTTTGTGAAAGGCAATGCACGTTCATCTTTCGTTTCCTGTAGCTGTAGCCTATGAGAACCCTGTCTGAGGGGTCATGATATCTTTAATGCATACCGTCTCATACATAAGGGCGTCTCCTGGTGAAGGGTCATGTCAGGCAAAGTCTGGAGAAGTGATAAATCTTACAGCATAAAATTTTATAACCCACATTAGACCAAAGCAATGTGCTGGAGTGCAACCAAGGTCAAAACTGACACCTTATCTGTCTGTCACACAAACAAACATTCTCAGAATTCCTCAGTGTTTGAGGCAAAAGATATCCGTTTTTCATGCTAGGTTGCAAAGGTTGTTCTGGGTGGTTGAGAGAACGATGCTAAGTAGTTGTTTACTAAATAAAACGATTTTTATGACTACGCTATGGTTCAGGCCTATTCTACAATGAATGTTTATACAACAGTCTACAAAGCTGTACACCGATGAGTCACAACAACTTACCCGTACGAAAATTAACCATGGTTTTGCAACAATTAAAGTGTAGTAACCAGCACACCAATTCCCATTTAAATAACATTTAAATAGTTTTTTGGTTTATACAGTAGTAAAACTATGTTTAATTTTCAGAAGGGTATGGTGGGTGCTGCAATTCGACAATTGCAGTCATTTTGCTACACGCACCTATTATGATTTATTATGAGAGAGAAAACTAAGAGGATGTTTATGAATACACAGTTTAACATCCAAAGGAAACACTGTTACCTGTTAAGATGATATAAACACACAAACCCTCAAACTAACGATGCAAAGCCCAACAACAGCATGACCACATGGCCCAATCAAGATGGTAGATACAGCTGCTGTTATCTACCCATGGTGCAGAGTCATAATGATAGGTTTAATTAACTAGCTGGATCAGATTAAAGGCAAGATTAGTAAGGTTGAGTTGACACAGCAACACCTTCAAAGGTCATTTCCATGGTTACAACTACTAAACATAAAAAAATATTATTTAAAAATGCTCCCAAATGATATCCCCAACTACACAGTGTGCAGTCGAAATCAAACAGATGGCATGACCTTTTTGTTATGGCGATCCAATTATGTTGCCATGGTCACCATACAGCAAGGAACAGCAAGGTCTAGCCAACACAGTTGCTAAACAAATTTCACTCCAGCGAGTCAGTTAGAAACTTCAAAACTGTTGCAACAGATCCTTCATCCTGAGCCAGTTCACTTGGTTGGTTTCAACTGTTTGCATGCTGCAAAGCTCTGAAGGCTGTAATCCTGCCAGGCAGACAAAACAGAGCCAGACTACTATATGAGTGTATACAAATAATGGTGTATTTGCCCTCAAATGAGTTTTTATATATGTAAACACAAACACAAGCAGGTGTTGTAGTGGTCGAGCTGTAAGGAAACAGAATTAACCAAAACCAAATAAGGGCATGTTTGTATATTGATTTGCAAACACATTATAAGGTTTCAATTGTTAACATTAATTAATGCATTAGCTAATGTACGATACATATTTTTAGAGCATTCATTTATCTTTCTTAATGTTAGTTCATGCAAATAAAATCATTATTTATTTTTTATAAAAATTCATTATTTAGGTTTATGCATTAACCCATACGATATTTCATTTTAAAAATGTATTTGTAAAAACCTTATTTTAAGGTGTTCATATTTTTTAGATAAACCAGCCAAAAGACATGCAAAAAATTACACGTCTGATTAATATCAACGAATAAAAGAGACGCGTTTCAAACGACTTTTAGATGTTGCAGACAACAGTTAAATAAATTATTACATTACCGACTTAAATCTGTAGTTACAAATCCGTCAGAACTAGTACAATACGACAACTCGTAATTATTGTACATGAACAATGCTGACTAAGAGCCACCCAGCCGGCAAACTCAAGACAAGCGCAGTCGAGAGCAGCTTGTGAACTTCAGTAACCCCGATAATCGCACGATAATGACGTGTACGCATGTCGTGCATGACCGATTCATAAACAGCGCTTCATTATGAATCGAGCTCATAAACACATAAACGATCGGCATTCATCCTGTCTTTTAAAACGGCCATGCACATCAAGAAAGATGCTCATCTTAAACGGGTGTTCCCTCAGTTGACACGCTGACTTGCACGGGTTATTCCTAGTAGTGAGCTACAGGGGGTCTGCGCGAAGTGTCATGTCAACCGGCCACTGCAGCACCAGCGCCTGCTTCCGTGCGCACAGATCTAACATCGACCGTGCATTGAAATTCATAATACAGAAAATACAGTAACGTGTCTGTCAATGTTAATAACAGCAGCGTCGGGGGTTATAAACCGGTAAAAGTAAAGTCAACATCGCATGAGCGTGCATTACCTGTTTTAATGTCATCAGTGGATCTGCGTTGAGGATTCGCGCTGTTCGGCTTCATGCGATGCACTTTAATAGCCTTTAATAATATGGTGGGAGTCTTGCGTCGTAAGTCCCTGGAGTGCCGCTGTTCAGACTGCGTGCGCAGGTCGCCATCCACACATGAACAACACACAGACGTAACGCGTAGCCATGAGACTTCCTGTCCCGTTACCTCCTCCTTCGACTGGAAACAATGGTGCTTGGTGGTTCCACCCCCTCTCTCCACCTCACCAGTCTGCTGCAAGACGCTGACCTAATCAATAAAGTCACTCCGGAGCAGAAACACATTCAATCGAGTTTCGGATTAGTCGTGATTAAAATACACTTGTGTCTGGTGATGCCAGCCCATCAGCAGCCAGGCAATTAGAGATTTTTCTTTAAATATGAATAATGCATTTAATTATATGATTGTTTGGTATAATTACAGGATATTTAAAGATGGTGTCTGCTTGATGTTAGCTTAGATACATTACATCATCATCCAGTGAAATTTAGAGACATCTTCAAAAATCAATAGACATGCATGATCATTGCATAATATGAATATGAATATTGGCAATAGTGCCATAAACATGGCTAATAAACAAATGCATTTGTCATACAAATGACTGATTTAAACGTTACAGTAGCTGATCGCTAAATACAATATAGAATATACAAAAATCTTCTACAAAAATAGTATGTGGGGCCTGTGACATCAAGCACAGTTAATGTGAAATTATCACTGTTTATATTAATAATATATGTTTATATTAAAATAGATTAATCATACACATGCGTGATATTTAATGTCTCCTATTCATCATCAGGGGTTGTGGAGAGCACCCCCCCCCCCACACACACACACAAAAACATACAACATGTTTAATATAATAGATATTTTCTTTATTGCATTATAACATACATACATTATAAATGTGGATTTGTACACTACAATCTTTATTGTTACATATTTATAAAATATTCAGAATATGAAACCAAAGCACTAAAAACATTACTAAACATTTATTTTTATTGTCTGTTCTGACCCCATTGATAAACAAACAAACAAATAAACGAGTGTTTTCTGACACCAATTGTGTTAACAGAAAGGAAACCAAAGTGAAGTGTGGCGCACTGATGTTTCATATATTTACAGAGAAATAATGATGTCATTGAAATTCATATTTGGGGCTGTCTGCCCTTCGGTTGGGAGAAGTGTAAATCCCATTTGTTCAGAGTCCCCTATAAGCGAGTACCGAGTATGAGTACTAGAGTACTGAGTGAGTATGAATACTGTTGAGAACGAGTATGCTACAATGAGAACAGCTAATTAAACGCGTTTTACTGATAATGGCTTTATCATTTGTCAAATTCTACACATTTTAAGTGTACCTGTACCTCATCTTGTGCTCCGTTCAAGAAACACACAAAAAGAACATTTTAAGAATGGGACAAAATTTCGCGACTAGCGTCTGAATGACTGTTTTTTTTCTCACTAGCGGGAATGATATGTTATCTAAATGTACTTTGTACATATCGTAAAGGCGGGACCAAGTCCAAGCCTTGTAATGGAAGGCAGCTAAAATACAACGTTTGAATAAAAACTACAGGAAATGAGATGTGCATGATGAATTTGTGCATGTTGAATTATATAACAGGAAGTTAATTGTGTCCGCTCATCGAATACTAAATCTATATAACAGTTTGTTAATGGAACAAGTAATGGCGAGTGGAAGGGTTTTGATTTTTTTCCCCAGACGATAGAAGCCCCCGTCCACTAGAGGGAGCTCTGTGTCATTTGGTCATTGTTGATCCACAGTCTTACAACAGACAACACATAAGTTCCACAGACCGATATACATATTACATACATTATGTATACAGAACAAACAAAAATGTTGTAGTTCACCCCAAAATGTCTTACTTCCCTCAGGGAATGCACTAGACATCACTGTGATAACAGTCAAAATATCTGGCTGCCCCCTAAGAGAGCAAGATGCATCTTCTAAGTCTGCTTCAGTTTTCCTTGAAGTCGAGCCTTCCAAAAGACAGCTACAACATACATGAGAACAGTTCTCTAAAACTACTGGTTTTTATTTTATTTGTATTTTCTCGCTCAGCGCACGACAGCAGTGGCTGGTCTACGGAATAGCTTTATCTTTTCACAGTTAACACATCGAGTAGGCTCTCACAGTAAGCATGTCGTTGGCATCTTTATATACACACAAGTGAACATGCTTGTCCAGACAGAATTAAGTTTAGCCGCTAGATATGAGGCCAACTGCTCACCAAGGCATCTGCGGGCAGCGACGGCCATTTTGTGCCAATCTAGCGTCCGTTTCTGCTACACCACACTAGTGGAAGTTTCATCAAAGACAGTGTTGATGTAATCCACTGTGTAATCCACTGTATATCACCTCATTTACTTGGCTTTTTGTATTTTATTTACCCCCCCCTCCCGGCGTGTCACATTACACCCTCCTATCCCTTCAGATAACACAAATACTCTCACACTCACAACAGAAGTGTCCTTTGTTATTTACACATATACTGCACACATACACACACGCATACACACACTAACAACGCACATGTACACGTAAGAAGTTACATAACAGCTAAATAACTAATGAACCACAAGCATTAGCAAACAAGCGATGCTGAGCCCTGATTAGTCCTGCACATGGCCAACGCTTTTTTTTGCAATGGAAATTTGTTGAATTTTATGTTATGAAATAAGTTGTAATTCACACCAAAATCAAAAGAAAGAAAAAAGAAACCTATGAAGAGACTATTTTTAAGATAGTGTAAAGTGTAAAGCAGAACATTTTTTTAAGCCTTTACACACCAAGGTATTACTTTGCCTTTATAGTAACTATGTTAATATAATTAAAAATGAACAGATGGATCAAAATCTATTTTGGATGATCATCACTTGCGTGTGAAACAAAAAGCCACAAAAATACACCAATATGTAGTAATAACAATAGTTAATCCACCAAACTTCTGTTTGTCATGCCGAATATATATATATATATATATATATATGTGATACAGATGAACACTCTCCAGATGGTGCCTGAATCTCCCTATAGACTGAACAAAGGAGAGCAAATCTGATTCAATATGAAACTCATCTGTCTTTTATTTTGCTTCACAGCACTGGAACCATGAACTGCTCTCTGACACGGTGGGTGCATGTCACATTTCTGACATCTTCCTTCACAATATGAAAATATCGTTAAATAAAAAGTTAAAGTATTTTCTGCCTGTACAAACAAGTAGATTATCGGTGCAAATACAATCAATTCAAAGGAAATGAGACTGACAATATTGGCTACGCTAATAAACAAAAACGACAACGTGAAATGTTAAATGTTCCGCATTTAAAAACGTTTGATGAAAATGAAATAAATGGGAAATGAAACCGTATAAAAAGCAAAGGCCAGAAATGATTACAGTACATCCTCTCATCACCAAAAACATCAGTCACAAAATACAGCAGCGTGGCTTTTCAATAAAATCTCCCGTTTCGGGAAAATAGTCACAAAAACGAACAATAAAATACACCGATTTCAGACATAAATTGAATTTGTTCACACAAGTGAACGCTTTGGGTCTGTAATACCCATTCTGAGTTTGGCCACAAAATGTTCTTTTAAGGAAGGTACAAGTATCACAAAGAAATGTCCTGGTCATATTTTACACCAAAAGCTTATTTTAATATCATTTGGTGTATTTCAATGCAACATTATTTTTAATTAACCTTGTCTTATTACTGTCACAAGCTACTGAAAATCATCTTGTCTGAACACATTTACTTTATCAATAAAATCATCTAACAAATACCACTGTGCTATACATTTTTAATTGTACTTTAAACTCTGAATAAAATTATTATTGTGTTGATTAACGATAATGACAATGCGATTTTTTACACAATGATTATCAATAATTCTTTTATGTTTTGTAATTATATCTTCAACCTGATCTCACTGGAAAACGTAACTTTTTAAATGGTGGCGATTTCGCACGAATTCGTACAAAATAAAAACACGATTTTGAGAGAAACAGCAAGCATGAAGACCCACCCCTAACCATTACTGGGCCGAAAGCCGGTCACACGAAAATCATCCAAATTCATACGAATTAGCCATCAAATAAAAAGTTAAATACTTACGAATTGCCATGAGACTGCGTTGATAATGTATACATTTCATTTAATAACAATTTGCAAATTACTACTATAACAACTACTAATAATACTTCACTTGCAGTTTTGGGGTGGAATAAGACCCAGACATTTCCTGAGATTTTCCCTTGTAGGTTTTGACATTTAACACTTCTGGGTGTTGAGGACAAACAGCTCAACAATCCTTGTTTCTCGAACACATAAGCATACGGCGTCAAACACACATCAATGTCATTTCATTAGCTGAATTGGTCCTCACTAGATCTATGGCAGTTTAGGTACATAACTGACCTGGT
>JAZGTI010018476.1:0-11621 GCA_036877585.1 Botia kubotai
GCTTTACGACAAGGGTCAAGCCCGCTGCAGCTGTCTACAGCATGCCAGCTATCGCGCAAACACTCGCAAAGCGCGCCGCATGGCCCATGATATTTACGTAACACTCGCATGCACTCGAAAACCTCTCTACATGCTGTGGCGCACTCACACATGAAAGCTGCTCCAGAAACCGAGTGAGCAGCCTTGATGTCTACCGACTACATAGGTAGCTTTTTTCTAAGGCAGCGGGCTAGCCACCATCAAACCTCACAATTGAGCGATTTGAAACACTCTGCATAGACAGAAACTCTGAAAGCTGCTGAAATAGTGCTCTGGTTAGGAGACTTGACTTCAAATTGATTTTTATAGCATTTTATGTTAGCACATTGGTAGGCTAACAGTGCAGTACTCTATTAGCAAAACAATATATAGCACACAAAAAATGGGTAATTAGACAGAACTGTTTTTTATCAAGGGTTTTCTGTACTGAATGTATTTTTTTGATTGCTTTATAATGAAAATTTATATTGCTTTATTTGGCATATAATTTTTTTTGGAGCTGTGTATTATGGGATTGCTTTTACTGCTAAGAATCCACATGGTGCTGCCTTCAAATTCGGCTTGAAGTATTTTAGGAGGCAGCGCATTTAAAATGTCTACCTTTTGGATTAGTCTTAGCATTGAACTGTGATGCCTGAAAACACTGCCTTTGTAGCCAGTCCAGTAGGTTTCAGAACAGAGCAGCTGCGTGTTATCGGTCAGCGCTGAGAGAGTGTGAGACGCAGGCTCTCGCAGGTGTGCTCTGCGCTGCTGCAGGTGTACGTCTGTTTAAAGCTGACTGCAGTGCGTGCTGGATACCCCGCCAGGCACAAATCAAGAGGACTGATTTGGAACTAGCTCGCCCCCACTCACCCTTCAGTGAGTTTTCAAGGTCGAAAAGGACAGTCTCACAGTCAGGCTGTCTGTTTGATTGCAACGTCGCAATCAGTCTCGCAACGTCTCAGAGTTGCGCACTTATATTGGTTCTTGCAGAAGCAGGATTTTCATGCTGGGATGGATCTGTCTGTATGCTTGAATTTAGAGTGGACTACATATTCATTTTGACGTGAACCAAAACAAAGCTTGTAGGGAACACTTAAAGTACATACTTAGTTTCATCATTTAAGATGGCTTCTATACTGGCTGAGGTCTGTCGGGGATGAATCAGGACCTGCGTATGTGTATTTCAATGAAGAAAGGACAAATCTATCAGATTTGCTTGAACTGTTTTGTTCACTATGGACTATGAGGTTTGTTAGTATTCAGCCCTCCACCCTCCTAATAACCCAGTGTGAGATGCCTCATGTCATCTGTATGCCTCAAAGAACTCTGGGTAAAAACTAGCAATGCTGCTAACATATCATTTGTCATTAGCATGACAGTGGCTCAGCAACTCATTTCAAAACAGTGTAGCTTTTTTACTAATTAGCCGTAGTTTTATTCATTTGTTTTATTAGGTTTATATACATTTATTTTTCCAGTTTTAAGCTTTTTATTTTTACAGCATTTTTTTATTATTTTAGAATCACATGATAAGTCACATAGTCACATGATGTGTACATCAGATTTAAACTGATTTCTTAAGTACGGTTCACTTAAAAAGTGTATTTTTTATATATAGCCTCAAAACATGATTATTACAAATCTTATATTATCTTAAATCTCATGTTTTCATTTTAATAAGACAAACCACTCATCTCTTCTCAGAAGCAGATTAGATCAAAGATCTACCACAAGGTTCAGATTAGCCTTGGGTCTGGTTTAGGGCTGATTGACTGATTGTGTTCTGAGGAACTCTGTGTTCCTTCCGGGTGTCAACCCCAGTTACTGTTAGTATGTCACCCTACCTGGCTGTTCCTGCTGTGTGCCGCCCGCCCTCCACCGTTTCCCAGTGGAACCTGCATTATAGAAGCTGTTATGAAAAGCTAAGCAGGAAGGGCCTTGATGTTCCATCTCAGACCCGAAGCTCTGTCGTCACACCCTCGCAGGTCCTGTAAGTGGTGAGAGATTTTCTGGGAAAAATGACTCAGCCATCACTGGTAGACATTTAGATACGACTCTTACGCTTGCTTTGGACAGTCACTGTTGTGATTCAGAGTTTTGATCAGAGTTTCTGTGATTTCATTTAATCTTAGAGACGTAAAATGGACTGAACAGCCATCCATTTACCAAAAATATCTGACCCACGTCTTTAGTTTGGGTTTGTGATGGGTGTACTGTCACCCTCTAAAGGACGGATAAGGTATTGCAACCTTTCCAAGACTGCAGTCATATGATATGTTTGGAATAACAAGTTACTAGAATTTTTTCAACAGTACAAAGTATGCACACTGCACGTAGCGTGCATACTATGCAACCTACTAAGCTGCTTAAACAGGTAACATACAGTAGAGCACACTGTGCTGCATACGGTATCCCACAATGCAATATGCTTGATTTTATTTATTTAACTGAATCAGCTGATTTTCTCTTGATTAAATACACAAATTAGGTTAAAATGTAAAATAATCACGTTATTTCCAAGATCATCTTAAAAACCTAACACGCAGAGTGATGAGGTCATGTGGCGACCGTAGCATGCTAGTGTTTGAAATGTTCACATACTATTCTTAAATAAACACTATACAGTGTTCAGTATGCAGTGAGCTTCTGATAAGTGTTCCATTCTAAGGGCACTCTCTGTGTTTGTCCTAGAGATGCTCTTATGCACACTCAGTTGTTACAAACCTGTCACAAACGCAGCAGTTCTTGGAGTGCGTCACATATTCCAAGCATATTGTGTCATTACACGTGACTTCCGTTCATGTTAAATGTGTCATTTGTACAATGTCACTATATTAACAAGTTTTCCCCATTGTAGACAAAGCACTTGGCTGATTAATAAAAAATGCAAAGGTTAATTACTGAACCAAGGCTTTGTGGAGGGAATATGAATGTCGTCATTCATTAGCCGAGACACAGCCGAGCACAAAATTAAATTGTCCAGTTCCGTTCTTCATTAGGAGCATTTTGTCTTATTTGTACAGGACGTCTGATTATAGCCACTATAGGGACACACAGTCTAAGAACTCCACATAAATCCCACAGGTGGCTGGCATTCCGAATCGGAATATTTTGGCTAATATGATTCTTTCATCCGCCAATGAGAATGTAGTATTCCCAGATCTGTTTAACGTTTGGTTAAATCCACTTGACTCTAAATTCCAGGCCTGAATGTAGCTCATATTATGAAATTGTGATATATTGTAATATAACCTTATATTGTGATATTACGAAATGTAGTCAATTTAAACTTTCAAAAGATATCTTAGACTAGAGTGCTGATACCAGGATGTGGAATCAGTTAATATATAAAAATAGTTATTGCATTTCACCCACATTAGCTGTTTTGCACTCGTGTATACACAGACAGATTGTTTTTCTTCCAAACCTTATAAACAGATTATCGTTTGCCTCTCCTAGCGGGTGTTTTTTTGTTTGTTTGTTTAAAATTAAATCAGGTGCGTTTGATCATGTTTGGAAGCGGAAAACTCATCCAGTGCCAGAATTTAAAAGCACTGACCCAAGATTGGGAGGATTTCTCCCTTCTCTAAATTATTGAAATGATTTTTCCTTACATATCCACAATATGTGATAATATCTACAAAATGCAATTGAATATGTGAAGGACAGACAATGGAAGAGGCTCGACAGGAAGTTGCTGTCTAGCGCCTTCTGTGCATTGATTAATACCCATAATCCTTGGCAAACAGCATCGCGCATGTATCAGAGGTTCTGAGTGGTCATTCGATTAAACGCTAAAATGCCTTTTAAAATCTCTGGCTGGCTAAAGGATGCACAGATACATAACCTGTGATGAGATTTGTATTGATGTGGGTTTGGACGCTGCATGCGACAGGCAACAGGGAAGATGGTTTTAGGTCTTTCAGCATCCAAACTGTTGAGAAGCTAGTTAGACTGTAATAAACATACATAAACTATTTTAATAAACACCCAGCTAACAATTTAAGGGACTAAGAATATTTATCTAACGTTTCCATTAAGTAACAAAAATGTTGTTTTGAAAGTTTAAACGTCCAGTTTTTAGATGTTATTGCTTCGTTATCAGAATGTTATTAAAATATTTATTTTTAATTCTGTTACTTTGTAAAACATTCCACTAACTACTTAAGAATAACATTTTTGATATGATATATAACGTTAACAAAAACATTCTAATAAAGTTACTGCAAGAACGTTTAGAAAACATCTTGAGAATGTTCCCTCATAGCTGCCACACACACACACACACCGGTTTGCTTTTCTGTCACAGTGGGGAATTCCCATTGACTTCTGATGAGTTTCTATTGGTTTAATACTGGATCAATTAATGCAGTACTTTCTAATTTGTATATTTCTATGCGAGTTCTATACAGATAAGACGTATCTGTCAGTAAATCTGTCATTGTTTTTAATTGTTTTTACTTGGAAAAAACTCTCAAATATTTGTCTTCGTTTCAAAATAGTGCAAATATAGAGTCAGGAAAAACCTCTGGGCTCACACTCAGAGGCGTCTGTCAGCAGACAGTGTCTGATCTGTGGGTCACAGAGGTGAGACAGTGGCTGAAGGATATTGATGAGAGCAGCTGGTGTCTGGGTGTCATCTCATGTCACAGGGTTTAGGTTCGGTCTTTCCTGTGATCTTCCCGGGTCATTTCTGTTATATATTATATTGTTCATATAATACATTTTTAATGTATCATATTAAATATACATTATATATATACATTTTAATTTTATATTAAAATGTTTTAAATAGAAAATTTTCTTGGGGATGTTGTGTTTTTTTTATTTGTTCCTGTTATGCATTCTGTAGTTTTTTGTAATATCCCTTTAAATAACAAAAGCTAGTTTCTTAATGACATCATCTTCCAGGAAGTGACATCATTTTGGAAGCATCAGCACAAACGGCATCAGCACAAACATCAGAAAGCATTAGAAATGGGTTTTAGGAATTCTTTGGTGTTTTTACCTGGTTTTCTCACTCCAAAACATTCCATTATGTTAGATAGAACCAGTAATATTTATTGAAAAATCCAAGTTAGGTTAGTTGAAATCTTTTAAAATTACCTTCATGTTGGCAATGGCTAATATTAGCCCTGTATTCCCATCTTTTTTTCTTAGTATAAGCTGTTGCTCTGTCTCTCTCTATTGACTGAACAAACCGAATGAAACAAAATATAAACCAAAGTCTTATTGTATTTTCAACAGATTGTCTTTACTCAGAACAGAAAGCATGAGTGTTTTGTCTCTTTATTATCAGGTTTGATGTGGAGTGGAACTCTATTGTTTGGAGTCTGATGTGAACTGGAACCGTTTTGTGGCACTTGTTGGCAGCGACTGTAATTGGGATTAGATTGAAAGGCCTTATGAGAGCTGGCAGGTGTAATCAAACAGTGGCCCTATGTAGGAGGAGCCCAGGCCACGTTTATTAACACTGACCTCACTTTTAGTGATCGCCGAAACATTGCTCTGGATTTTGTGAATGACTTTATAATTCGACGAGCTGTATTTAAAGAACACGAAGATGAATGCAAAATTATTTTAAGAGAGAAATGATTATTCATGTGCTTTGTTGTTATTAGCATATCTTAGCACATTTGCATAGCTAGGCACAATATATTAACATATGTATTTATAATTTATAATATATGCATAGTTATGATTGTGAATTACATTGAAGTAAATGTGTTTGCATTTCTGTACTTGCCTAAAGAATATTACTTGTCTTATTTTATATTCGACTGTATATGTCTATGTACAGTTGATTTCAGTACTAAATCAAGTGGAATATGCAAAGTATATATATAAATATGTTATATAAAGCAATTTTTTGAATACAATAAGTATATAACTATAGTTTCTTTAATGTTAATCAGAGTATGTGTTTTTTGCCTCATTGATCCAGGTTATCTTCTCTTATCTAATAGCATGAAAACAAATCGTCATTTTGGCGTGTTTATGTGCGTTTGTCGTAGGTAAAAACTGGGACCTGAGCGCCGCTCTGAACGACTACGAGCAGCTCCGGCAGGTCCACACTGCCAACCTGCCACATGTCTTCAATGAGGGCCGATACTACAAGCAGACGGAGCGTAGCAACACCCCACAGCACATCAGCAAGCCTGAGCAATGCCCTCAGAAACAGGAGGACAACACTCAGGGTGGGTGTCAGGGTGGGTGTCAGGGTGGGTGTCAGGGTGGGGTTAATATGCAGACATGATAACAAGTAAGCTGTCTGTTTTTGTGAGCATCCTGACAAGTCTGATGCTGCAACAGCCTGTGACTCGGCCAATCATATGAGAGTGGGGCGGAGCTAAACGAGCTTTTCGACCAATGGTAGACGGGGGAGTCGTTTCACGATGAATTACTTTTTTCTGACATGTAATCGAAATTGAATAGAAATTAAATAGTCATGTTCGTTTTGGTGTTGTTTTTAAGCACATTGTGAAATATTTGGTTTAGTATCGCCGCAGAAAAATAGTCACGTTCTCCCTCTCTCTCTCTGCGCTCTTCCAGAGAAGCGCCTGTCTCGAGGAATCTCGCACGCCAGCTCTGCCATCATGTCTCTGGCCCGACTGCAGGTGTCGGGGGACTGTGCCAGGGAGCAGTTCCCCCTGGAGATGCCCATCTACACATTCCAGCTGCCTGACCTGAGCGTGTACAGCGAGGACTTCCGCAGCTTCATCGAGCGCGATCTCATCGAGCAGTCCACCATGGTGGCCCTGGAGCAGGCCGGTGAGACCAACACTGCTGTTCTCGGATCAGTTCCAGAGTGAATCCAATCACCGGTCCTTCATTACGGCGGTGATAAGCGCAGATTTATGAGAAGTCCAGTCAGCTTAGATTGCATAAGACAGACTATAACGCTACACGCAAAAGTAATCCCAGATCTTGGATCAACAACAAAGCCGAGTGGATGCCTCAGATAAACACAGACCTGCATTTACAAACAACATAGCTCAGGCTAACACTAAGCTTTCTGATTTAAGACTTAGATATGGCCATTATCTAACATCTGCCTTTGTCTCTGAGAGATTAATATCATATCCAGTCATATTTCCCATAAGGCCGAGTGGCTCCGCACACCAATACAATTGAAAGCTAAGCTGCGCCAGATGTGCTTAAGAAAATGATTCCATGGATTTGTTGTAGGATGCATTAACAAATCTCTGGATAACTGGGAATTCTTGTCAGGGAATCCAGGGGCCTCTAGACAGAACTCAGGGGCTGAGACCCAGCTAACAGTTTTAGGTTCTAAGAACATGTCCCTAACGTTTCCATTAATTAACAAAAATGTTAAAAAGTTATTTTAAAAGTTGTAGGAACGTTCGAAACGTCAATTTTTAGACACTGTATTAACGTTATTGCTTTTGTTAATTAGGAATGTTATTTAAACCTTGTCAAATTCTGCAACATTTTTAAACGTTTCACTAACAACTTAAGAATACGTTTTTGGAATCATTTGGAAGAATACGTAACTGAGGCACGCTAAAATTGCATTCGCATGAACTGCCCCGTCGCATGTGTTTTTTAGGACAAAGCATCTTGCAGTTCGCTCACTGTAAACGGTTCAAATAAATTGGCAGTGGATATTGCAAGGATGCAATTCTGCTGTGTGCACAACAGCATGTTAAATGGTCAAATGTGGCAGTCAAGTGACCTGAGGGCGGTGGAAACAATAATAAGCTTTCGGGCAGTGGCGGGTGGAGGAGTGGGTGGATGACTTTACCCCAAAGGGACGGGGAATTCGAGGGTGGAGAGGCTGCCCTTCACTGCAGGATCGGCTGCAGAGGAAGCAGTGGTGATGGTAATGTGCAGAGGGCAGACAGCCTCAGTGCAGAGGGCAGAGCTGCATTCATGAAAATGCAAAGCAAACGCTAAGGCTAGATTCTAGCTAAGCGAAGCTATTAGCTGCATTCAGTGGCAATGGATGCATTTGTGTTTTGTAAAATTTCTGAACAGGTGTAGCCCGACTGTACTGCAGCTGCTTGCAACGGCAGTCATGGGTTCGATTCCCAGGGAACACACACAGTATATGATATAATATGAAAACTGTGTTTATTGTGTTCTGTAGGTCGCTTAAACTGGTGGTCCACAATGTGCACCAGCTGTAAGAAGCTGCTTCCACTTGCCACAACTGGAGATGGAAACTGCCTTTTGCACGCAGCTTCTTTAGGTAAATTTCTCTATTTGAAAACAACGGTTTTAAGGTACAACTCAAAGACTTCTGTCCACTCTTCTTCTTCCTGGCTGATGAGGCGTCTTGTGTTGGGCTGAATGTGTGTTTCAGGAATGTGGGGCTTCCATGACAGAGATCTGGTGTTGAGGAAGAGTCTGTATGCTATGATGAAGAACGGGGCCGAGCGAGAAGCTCTGAAGAGAAGATGGAGGTGGCAACAGACCCAGCAGAACAAAGAGGTCAGATACCACAAATGCATGGAAAGCAATTATCTGAGACATTGCACCACAGCGCTGTTGAATACTGTTAATCTGATTGGCTGACAGCCTATTGAAGGTGTGCAGTTATTTTTTAATAATGCGCGGCTATGAAGTAGTTCCACATCTGTTGATCACATTATAGTTTTATATCAACATTTTGACAGCTCCAATATTATGAGAGAGATGCTAGTTTCCCCCGTTTATTAACTGATAAGTGAAGTAATTGCATCCTTTCTTGACCAAAACTCTGAAATCTGATTCTCTGAAACCTGTCTTACTGTTACCAGCCTACACAATACTCACACGTGCCAAAAAAAGCTGTCATTTGATTTATTGAACCTTCAGTTTGTGTTTGTGCATTTGACTCTACGTTGGGTTCCCATAACTCCCAAAATTCAATTTCAGACACTATTTCTGTCCAAAATCAAAAAACTGAAGTGCTGGCCGGATGCCTACAAGCCATCATCGAACTATATGCCTCAGCCAGGCTATGGTGACAAGTCACATCACAAGTACACAAACCCCATATCAAAATCCCTTTTATGTTTAAACACAGATATACAAGACGTCTGTTCACATCCACCCTCTTTTTACACCTCTGCATACGGTACTGTACCGTTTTTATTTATGATTGGTTTTGTGTTTACACTGCGGCTTCCATTGGCCCGTTTTGTTTTCATACTTAATTCGTTTCCCTAGCTGCCCCCTTAGTTACTTATTACACAATAAATGCACCACTCATAAGTGACTGGCTAAAAGGCATCTGCCAAGAGCCCCATTGTAAAATATAAACATCGGCCCTCACTTCCTGTCTGTCCAGTAATGGCTCCCCCCCATAAACACCTCTGCAGATTAGCCTGTACGTTTCGCCCACAGCTTTTAGCGTAAGAGCTTATTGCTGTAACAGCATAACAGTGGACAGGAAATCAGCGGCCGGATCGATAGCAGATCCTTGAATTCTTTATTAGCTACACTGATTTCATTGGCCCGTGTGCCTGGGGATATCAGCTTCTGCTAAATCAGTGATTTAAAGGGACACTCAAAAATAACAATTCCGCCATTGTGTACTGCACTCACACGCACGTCGCTTCAAACCTGTGCGCAGTTATTGTTTAGTGGAAATCAAAAGGACAGTTTTGAAAGAATCTTCACGTCGCTGCTTTTCAGTCAGCAGCAGTTTATAGTGATCACAGATTTGTAACACCACCCACAAAAAAACCCAAAAACATACTCCAGAACTAAATCAATTAAATTTGTGAGAAATAAAACAAGCCAGTTTGTTGCATAATTAACGCTGTTCATTTTTAAAGCATAATGCTAACTGTCACTGAGAACTCACATTGCACAGAAAATACCTGTGTGAAGATTCAAAATATCAAACGCTTCCCAGAAACCAATGAAGTCATACGAAGTTTCAATGATATAAAAGTGTAATAGTAAATAATGATCAAATCTTTATTTTTTTTATTTTTTATTTTTTTACTTAATATGTTTTATTAAGTCATTTCGGGTGAGTAGGCGTGAGGCGCAGTGGATGAAGTGGAAACATTTTTGTGCGCGTGAGACTTTGAGAGGGTGGTGAAGGAAGAATGTGTGGGTGTGTTTCCTATAGAACGTGTGCTAACTGATACACACTCAATGTCTATGTCTCTCTCTCTCTCTCTCTCTCTCTCTCTCTCTGTGTAGTCGGGGCTGGTGTACACTGAGGAGGAATGGGAGAGAGAGTGGAACGAATTGCTGAAGCTAGCCTCCAGTGAGCCGCGCACACACTTTAGCAAGAACGGCAACTCCAGCGGAGGGTAACTCGCCCACACGCGCTCACATATAGAACCACCGTTACATGTTGTTATGTCACCAACCGCGTGTCTTTTCATTTCCACCTACTCCGTCGATGTTGTTTAATTACAAACACTTCCTCTTACACCAATTGTGTAATCGTAAAAAACGTTCAGCAAACGGTTCACGTTTGTTGTTAAAACAATCCACCAACCCTATAGGAACCAAATATGAAGGAAAGTATTTTTGAAATATCTCATTGATTTCTCACAGCTAGGTAGGAGATTACAAGTTACAAGTGGAGTTTATTGTTATTTCAACCATATACAAGTACATAGTGAAACGAAACAATGTTTCTCCAGAACAAGGTGCTTCATAAGACAAACACTGAACATCACAGACATACAGAGCTACATAAATTAAACAAAGTATATACATAAAGTGCACAAGTGCAAAAACAGGTGCASACAGCACAAGACAGTGTAACAAATGTAAACATAAGTGTATAACAATGTAGACATGGTGTGGTTTTGGCAGCCAGATGTGCAAAAAAGATTAAATGGAGAACAAACTCAGAAGTATTCTACATGAAACAGTAAAAATTGTAATCTTACATTCAGAAGAGATCAATAGTGTCTCAAACTGAGCTCAGATTTGCCAACGTACCAATATGCACTCAAACAAAGCTGAGACTTAAAATGTGATTAAATGTGAGACTTAAATGAGATTCCCCTGAGCTAACCTAAGCTTAGACCAACACACTTTTACATTTACATTTAGACACTGAGCACATGCTTTTGACCATAATAGTTTAACGTGCAGAACAGACCGAAATTTAGACCATTATTCACTGATAATCTTCCACACTGAGAAGTGCTGAGACCAGATCGTTTATTCAATGAGCTGACTTTGAAAATTATATTAGTCCAATTTTTTGAATGAAACCCATTTATCCAATTCACAAATCAAACGGAACATTTATATAACTCATACACACATTACTGTATGTTGTAAGACTTCAACTAGGATGTCAGAGATGGTAAAACTCAACAATAATTTCCACTTTAGAATTAAAAGTCGACTATGGGGTAAACCTTGACATATGGCAGGCCGTGGGCTTGTCTAACTGTGAGCTTTTAACAGTTTACATACACCCGCTCACAAACACACACCCGCTCGCTCACACACACATTAAAAACCGCTAGAGATTAAATCTGCAGAAGCCACAGTTATAACGCATGACCTTTAGCAGAATGCACTTCCATTACGTAATGTAAAGACGGCATCAACACTCACAACAACCTTTTCCAGCAAATGGTGGACTGTAGTCGCACACAAAGAATCCACCG